>CAUYQU010063443.1:0-16008 GCA_963574635.1 Cheracebus regulus | reverse complement strand
ATATATATCCAAAGGATTATAAATCGTTCTACTATAATGACACATGCACACAAATGTTCATTGCAGCACTGTTTACAATAGCAAAGACCTGGAACCAACCCAAATGCCCATCGATGATAGACTGGACAGGGAAAATGTGGCACATATATACCATGGAATACTATGCAGCCATAAAAAACACTGAGTTCGTGTCCTTTGTAGGGACATGAATGAACCTGGAACCCATCATTCTCAGCAAACTGACTCAAGAACAGAAAACCAAACACTGCATGTTCTCACTCATAGGTGGGTGTTGAACAGTGAGAACACATGGACACAGGGAGGGGAGCATCACACACTGGGGTTTGTTGGGTGAAATAGGGGAGGGACAGTGAGGGGTGGGGAAATGGGGAGAAATAGCATGGGGAGAAATGCCAGATATAGGTCATGGGGAGGAAGGCAGCAAATCACACTGCCATGTGTGTACCTATGTAACAATCTTGCATGTTATTCACATGTATCCCAAACCCTAAAATGCAATTAAAAAAAAAGAATTACCCCAGATTCTGGCTTGGCCTCAGGGTCAAGCTAGAACAAAACTACCTCCCAGACTTTATGTGGCTCCACAACAAGCTGGTTAGAAGGATTGTTGCCCCCTCCACCTCTCCAAGACAAGCATATGGTGCACTCTCTTCCCTCCTCTACTCTGTTGAGCTCCTGTGACAAAGCCATGCAGAACTGGTTTAAGATCAAGCTCTACTGCCACGTTTGTGACCTTGTATTTGCCTATGCTCCTCTAAGCCTCAGTTTCCTTAGCTGCATGTGGTAAACAATTTCACATTCTAATTATATCTCAGAGAGTTGAAGGAGGGTTAAAATGGGAAAATACATATATGTGCTACCAACCATCATATAGAAGGTAAATCTGTAATATTATTCTTAGAAAAAGATTATTTTTCCAAGTTTCAAATGTGGGCTTTTAAAAGTCTTTGTATTATTATTATTGTTGTTGTTGCTTCTGTTGATTTGAGAGAATTTGTGGGTCAGGTTACTGTCTTTCAGCCTTTATGTCTCCGACATCCTTTGTAAACGTCACTTGCAATAGCTCGAAATTCTCCTGCTCCTTCATGTATAAAATGGAGATTAAAATGCCAAAAAAAAAAGGAAGAAGCACTTTGAAATTAATGAAAATATAGTGACAACATACAAGAATCTCTGGAACACTGCTAAAGCAGTGTTAAGAGGAAAGTTTATTATTATTGAATGCCCACATCAAAAAGTTAGAAAGATCTTAAGTTAACAACCTAACATCATACCTAGAGGAAATACAAAAACAAAAGCAAACCAACCCCAGAGCTAGCATTAAAAAAAAAACAAACAAAATAAAAATTGTTAACTGAAATAAATGAAGACATGAAAAACACACAAAACATCAACAAAACCAAAGTTGTTCTTTGAAAGAATACATAAGATTAGTAGACCACTAGAAGACTAATAAAAAAGGGAAGCTCTAAATAAACCCAACTGGAAATGTCAAAGGGGACATTACCACTGGCCCAGAGAAATAAACAAACAAACAAACAAATAAAAAAAACACTCAGAGACTCCATGCACACATAGTAGAAAACCTAGAAGAAACTGACAAATTTCTGGAAAGATATAACCACTCAAGATTGAATCACGAAGAAACTGAAACACTGAAAAAATCAATAGTGAGTTCCAAAGTTGAAGCAGTAATTTTAAAAACCTACCCAACAGAAAAATCCCTGGACTAGATGAATTCACAGTCAAATTATAGCAGATGTATAAAGAAGAGCTGGTCCCAATTTACTGAAACGATTTCAATAATTCGAGGAGGGACTCCTTCCTAATTTGTTTTTTAAGGCCAGCAATGCTCTTATACCAAAATCTGTCAAAGACTCAACAACAAAAGAAAACTTCAGTCCAGTATTCTGGTGAACATAGTTTCAAAAGTCCCAAACAAACTAACAACCAAATCCAGCAACATATCAAATTTAATCCATCATAATAAAATGAGCTCTTTTTCTGAAATGTAAGGTTGGTTTAACGTATGTAAATCAATAAATGTGATTCATCACATAAGAAAAACTAGAAATAAAAATCACATGATCACATCCATAGACACCAAAAGCTTTTGATAAAATTTAATATCCCTTCTTATTAAAAACCATGAAAAACTAGGCATAAAAGCAACATACCTAAAAATAATAAAAGCCATCTATGACAAATTCACAGCAAACATCATACTGAATGGGCAAAAGCTGGAAACATTCCCCTTGAGAACTGGAACCAGACAAGGATGCTGACTCTCACCACTCCTATTCAACATAGTTTGGAAGTCCTAACCAGAGAAATAAGTTAAGATAAAGAATTAAAAGGCAAACATACAAGAAGAAATAATGTCAAAATATCTCTCTTCACTGATGATATGATTCTATACCTTAAAAAGCACCATAGTCTCTGTCCAGAGGCTGCTCAGCTGGAAACCATCACTCTCAGCAAACTGATACAAGATCAGGAAACCAAACACTGCATGTTCTCACTAATAAGTGGGTGTTGAACAATGAGAATGCACAGACACAGGAAGAGGAACATCACACATTGGGGACTGGGGGGTAAGGGGCTAGAAGAGGAATGGCAGGGGATGCAGGGATTGGGGAGGGATAGCATTAGGAGAAATACTGAAGGTATATGACGGGGCAATGGATGCAGCAAACCACCACCATGGCACATGTATACCTATGTAGCAAACCTGCATGATCTGCACATGTACCCCAGAACTTTAAGTATAATAAATAACTTTTTTAAAAAAAGAAAGAAAATAGCCAAAGCACAGACAAAAAAAAATTTCAGCAGTTTTGGGATACAAAATCAAGGTACAAAAATCAGTAACATTTCTTTATACTGATAGCATCCAAGCTGAGAGCCAAATCAAGACTGCAATCCCATTTAAATAGCTGCACATGCAATAAAATACCCAGGAATACAGCTAATCAGGTAGGTAAACAATTTCTACAATGAGAATTACAAAACATACTGAAAATCAAAGAGAACACAAACAAATGAAAAAACATTTCATTCCCATGGATAGGGTTAATCAATATTATTAAAATGGCCGTAAACCTCAAACAATTTACATTTTTTAATGTTATTTCTGTCAAACTACCATTGAAATTCTCACAAAATTAGAAAATAAAATTATACTAATATTTACAGGGAACCACAAAAGTGCCCAAATAGCCAAAGCAATCTTAAATACAAAAAAGAAAAGCAAACAAACACAAGCCAAAGCTGGAGGAATCTGACCTCACTACCTGACTTAAAAGTGTATTACAAGGCTACAGTAACTCAAACAGTACGGCAATGGTGCAAAAACAGACCCATAGACCAGTAGAACAAGTTAGAGAACATAGAGGCTGCCCATCCACAACCATCTGATCTTTGACAAAGCCATCCATAATAAGCGATATGCAAAGGACTCCTTTTGAATAAATGGTGCTTGGATAACTGGCTAGCCATATGCAGAATATCGAAACTGGATCCTTTCCTTCCACTATATAAAAAAATCAACTAAAGATGGATTAAATACTTAAATGTAAATCTTATAATCATAAACACCCTAGGAGAAAACCTAGGAAATACTATTCTGGACGTAGGCCCTGGCAAAGATTTCATTACAGACTCCACATGAACACCAGGGTAAGAAACACTGAGAAGATTGCAACAAAAATTAAAATTGATAAGTGGTACCTCATTAAACAAAAGAGCTTCTGCACAGCAAAAGAGACTATCAACAGAACAAACAGGCAACATACAGAATGGGAGAAAATATTCACAAACTATGCATCTGACAAACATCTAATATCCAGAATCTATAATTAACTTAAATCATCAAGCAAAAAACAAATAACTGCACTTAAAAATGGGCAAAGGATATGAACAGACACCTCTCAAATGAAGACATATACATGGCCAACAAGCCTATTAAAAAATTCCAAATATCTCCTTATCATTAGAGAAATGCAAATCAAGGCCACAGTGAGATACCATTTCACACCAGTTAGAGTGGCTATTACTAAGTCAGAAAATAACAGATGCTAGCACATTTGCAGAGAAAAGGGAATGCTTATATACTGCTGATGTGAATGTAAATTAGTTCAGCCACTATAAAAAGCAGTTTGGAGACACCACAAAGATCTTTGAACTACCATTTGACTCAGCAATCTTAGTAGTGGGTAGATACTTGAAGAAATATATAATTCTACCATAAAGACATATGCACAGATATGTTCATCACGGCACTATTCACAATAGCAAAGACATAGAATCAACCTAGACGCTCACCAACAATGGACTGGATAAAGAAAATATGACACATTTACACAATGGATTACTATACAGCCATAAAAAAAGAATGAAATCATGTTCTTTGACCCAAGGACATTATCCTAAGCACACTAATGCAAGAACAGAAAACCAAATACTGCATGTTCCCACTTATAAGCAGAAAACTAAACATTAAGTACACATGGACACCGGGGTAACAGACACTGGGGCCTACTTCAGGGTGGGGTCAGAAGAGGGTGAGAATCAAAAAACTGTCAGGTAATATAATCAGTACCTGGGTGATGGTATAATTTGTACTGCAAATCGCATCAACATGCAATGTACACATGTAACAAGCCAGCACATGTATTCCTTGAAACTAAAAATAAGAAAAAAAAATTAGTTTAAGTTAAAATAAAATATTGGATACTAAAATGGAAAATAAATTTCAAAGATATGTTATAAAATGTAAATGAGAATATATTATTATTTTGATATAAAATACTATGGCATTCAGTCTCTTTTGAGATAAGAATTATTTTAGTTTCAAATTGCATAATATAAAATTGAATGTTTGTTTAGTCTCGCTTCCATAAAGCATATAATGTAAAAAAAATTGGTATCACTTGTTTCATATTTATATATTTTGTATTTTCTGCATTTTAAATTAAAATAAATTCATATTTTTAAAATTTTATTTTGTTGAGCTTATTCAGACTATTTAATCATAAAAATGTATTGTGAAGATAAAATGTGAAGTCAGATGAACTAGCTTAGCAAACTAATGCTATTATTGTATATTTGGGGGATATTATTTTATTACTGTCTGCTATGAGCTGTGTATGAAGAATGACTAAGTAATATTTAGCCAAGCAAAGAAAGACAAATACCACATTTTCTCATCTTATGTAGAATCTAAAACAATGGAACTCTTAGAGGCATTAAGTAGAAAAGTAGTTAAGAGGCTGGTGATGTGGGGCAGATGAAATGAAGGTCAAATCTCAGACAGGAAGAATACGTTTTATGTTTTGGAGGGGGTTCTACTAGACAGTGTGGTGAATATAGTTGATAGTAGAGCATTGCACATTTCAAAATTACAAGAGTGGGTAGTTTAAATGTTCTCACCACAAAAAAAATGTTAAATATTTGAGGGGATGGGTATATTAACTAGCTTGATTTAATTATTTCATAGTGTTTTCATGAACTTTAACATCACTTTATATCTCATAAATTTATTCAAATACAGTCAATTTGCAATAAAAAATAAATATCAAAAACATCCTATCGTTTAATAAATTGTTTTAACATGAATGTCATAAATATAAGATAAATTCCCATTCTTTAATTCCTACAATGAGAAATTTAAGTATATCACCTTAAATATAAATAAAAATGTGTATAGTATAAAACAAAACAGAAGTGTTTTTATTTTTATTTTTTAACATAGAAGACAGTAAAGTACACCTCCAAGGGTTGTATGTAATGGGTTAAAAATATGTATCAATTTAAGGAAGGAAAACAGTCATGAATATTATGAAACGGTTGTGAATATAGTTAATTCATGTTATAAGTTTGTTTTAAAAATAAAGATAGGATATCTTAAGTTTTAAATTCTTTGAAATTGGTACCAGGTAGACTAAACATAGTTTCTTTTAGTGCTGAAATGTAACAGCATTTAGTATAAACTAGATGCATGACTGGGATTATTGAATAAATGGATGTGATTTTATTCCTAAAATTTTAAATTATGTGGACCCTGAACCTGCTCCAAATTGTCAATAGGTATACAGATTAGTATATGCTGTTGAAGATCATGTTTTTATATATAATAATTCCTTACTTTTTAAAAAAAAATCTGTCAACCCTAATGTTCTAATGTTTTGTTTCATAATGTTTAAGAGTCAGTTAATTAGTATCTTGCTGAGATTTTAGTATTTAACTCACCCTCTCAAGAGTGTATTGCTTTTTCCTTTTTTCCACAAAAAAATAACCTCAATGATGTAATTATAATCTCATAGAAAACATGTTTGTGAATTAAGAATTGCGTGTTTTAAACACTGGTTTAAAATGCATACATTCTTTTGTGTGTGTGTGTGTGTGTGTGTACATATATACACACATACACAAAATGACAACATTGCTCTATATTTTAAAAAATAGTTTAAATTAAATTTCATATAAGTGGTTTCATTAAATCCGTATTGTATACAATGACATGAATATTTTATAAATAATTCATGTGGTCTTAAAATTATCAAAGGATTATACACATACCTCCCAAATAATCTGTTAATAGAGAAATATGTAGACAGGTATGCACATGCTTTTCAATACATAAATATACTTATTTATTAATATTTGGAGTCAAATTATCATATGCCTATAGAGCTGGGTTATTCTATAGGCATTCAATAAAAGAGAAAATAATAAAAAAGAAACCGATGTCTTACATAGCCCCCCAAACAAAAGTCTTATTTAGAAGGAGAGGATTTATATCCACTTGAAAAGTGATGTTGTAGACCATTTATTTCTTATCAAATACTATGGGGAAAGAGTTATATTTTGCTTTACCTGTTCAAGAGCAATTTCAAGCACTGTCCAAGAAGTATTTTCTTAGTGACAAATGACACTACTATCTTGAAAATTTAAAGAGATGTTTATATATCCTTTTATCTTTACCTTTATATCTTCTAGTTACATTTTATGTTTATCTTTATGTTTAGTAGTATTATCTCTTTATCAAAGAAAGTAATATATTCTCCACCAGAGCTTTTTAGGAATAAAATAGATGGCAAACTCTCTGAAACAATTTAACTATAACACAACTTAAAGACAGAAAAATAGTGACTTTTTTTTTCTGTGATATATGTATAGTTTGCTCATTTTCACAGGAATGACATTTCTAAATTTGCACATGAAAAAATTGCCTAGGTTATTTTAAGCCATGACTGATTTGCCAAAATTATCCCCACTTTATTACACTATCTCGCAAATTTGCAAATTTCATTTATCATGTAACATTTTAGAATTAAAGAACAGCCAAACTGTGGATCTCCTGCTCTGGTATGTTGAAGAGCCATTGTCCTAAAATAGCATTTTAAATTTCACTTGATGTGCCAAAGCAGGATTTCTGAAAATGTTTTGCCTTAATCTTAAGACATACTTTGAGGATTCTGAATATAATTATTGAGTAATTAATGTGACAAAATTTGACAAAAATATGTGCTTTACTAATTCTAGAGCACATTTTAAAGTCAGACCAGCGTTTTCTTAATGAATCATATCAGAATACTCAAGAGGGTAGGCATCATTTGAAAAGGAAATTGATTTGTTATACATTTTGATGGGCAGAGCATTTAGCTGTGTTATCTCAATTGAAAGGTGGTGAGAGTGGGTAAAAATAACTCTTTAAGGGTACAGTTTATTTTGTTTTGATTTGATTTGAATTTTAAGTGGCAAACGTCTTTCTAGTTACTTTTGCAAAGACATTCATTTTGTAAATCAGGAGCTGTCTTCACCATTGGTAGAAAGGATTCCTGTGGGATTATTGTTAGGTTCCATACTTAGTTGTGTTTCAATCTGTTTCTCCAAAGCAAAGATACAGGTGATAGAAGATCATGGATGTTCGAAGAAATAATCATGACAACAAATTCTTCTCATTCGCAAAGATGGTTCTTAAACACTTGGTTAGTAGCAATCAATTCTACTTGTTAGTAGCAATAAATTCAAATGTAAAGAAGATATATGGAAAGATCAATATCTCCTTTTAAACAGTGTCACACATTTATTCCTGTGACATTACTATTCACTAACATATTGAATACTGTTATATAAGGTTTTAAACATAACATATATTTAAGAGTACATGCTAAGATCATGGGTGGCAAAAAATGATCAGTTTATATTTAGTTATCAATGATCACTTATCAGATTATATGTAGCTCTGTTATGATAAATTCCTGAAAGATGGATCTGGTTTCTTAAGAATGCATAGGAGGCATCTGTGCACACCATTTTAAAGCATCTTCAATTTATGATAATTTAATCAAAATGAATTTTAAGTTTCTTGAGGAAATGTGCCTTACAAACATTCCAAAGTGAAAAACAAAACAAAAAACATAAGTAGCATACATATGCTTTTAGATATATGCAGATGTGTGTGCATAAAATTATAAATATTTCACTGGAGCATAAAGAATTTAATAATATATGAGACTATAAAATTCAGATATTTATATGATGATCTGAGCATTTCATTCACTCTTATAAAGGCTTGGAAAAGTGGAAAACACATGTAAAGAAAAAGAGATTTTGTGGTTTCTAAATTACATAAATTGATTACTTAAAAAAATTAAATAATCATATACAATTATGAAATGTTTATTCCTTTTAGAAATAAATTTATTAGTTATTTGATTTGGTCAATATAAATGTTCATATTACATTGAAATTTAAATACTTTCAAATTAAAAATTACATTAAGTATGCATACTTCTGATACAATAATGAGAATTTGAAAAAAGTGTATACGAATGCAAATAATTCTACTTAATATTCTAACTACATCTAAAACATAAATACATGTTACTAAATTTTCAAATACTTTAAATAATGTCTTTTTTTACAGATACATTAATTCAACAAGTGAATTCATAGAGATAAAATATAAATTGACATAATCTAAAGAATACTTTTGCCATTCTATTTACAAATTTTTTGTTGCTAAATATATAATGTGTTTTTATATTTAATATATTTGTTAAATCCTTTTGGTAAACTTATTTTGAAATATTTTATTATAATAAGTAATTCAATTAAAATTGCATGTACCAAATTGGAATAGAAAAAATATTGAATGTGTTTTACAGTATGCATTTTCTTCATTTTTACTTTTCTTAATTCTGAATTTCTGAAATACTATCTTACATATTTCAGAAATTAGCTTTTATGTTATGTGTAATTGTTAATACATAGGCAAATTAATGTGTGTACAATTTTAGACATATATGTGTTTATATTCATACTAATGCTAATATTTTAATTTTATTGGAATTATAAAATTCTTTAATTTTTTACTATTTATTCTTTATATATTTTTTCTCATATGCTTAAGGATGACAACTCTATTGTTCATATTACCTGATATATATGGTAAATACACGATAATTAAAAAAAAAAAAAACCTTTGATGAAGAAAAACGTGCAAAGAAAGAAAGACATGCAAAGCAAGGTTGATTCATTTCCTCCCAGAAACTTGAGAAGTTTTAAATGTTCTAACATAGGAGTAACTTCCTCCCCCCGCCCCCACAATCTATATTACAGAGATAGATAATTGTTCTCACAAATATTTGTTTTGAGAAAGTTCAGTACACATCATGATTTTAACATTTTTGAGAATAGTTTCCTTATTTCCTATATAAATATAAATATTTTCCTTAATATTTTTAGCATATTTTCCAGCAACAGTTTGTCAAGTACTTTTTGACCTATGGACTCATTAAAAGATGATGCATGTACTTTATAATATGCCTGCTTAACATACTCTTACCTGTGTAACTTCAACTTCTGGGAGTTCTGTGAAAACTGAACAGCAAATTTCGTGTTGGACACATGAGGAATAGTAGGAAAAACTTTCTTTTTTGCTTCACAGTCTTCTCAGCAAACTCTCAATGTGTCCCATTGCCCAGAGTTACAGATGATGGTGCTTTTAGTACCACAACACTGTCAGTATGTCACTGCTTACTGAATGCTATTTTGGGTTCTCTGAGTAGAGTCATGAACACTGAGCCTTTTGTGCAAAATATCATAAGGGCATTCTGATGGTCATTCATAGTCTGGAATTAAAATGCAGACAGCTAAGCAAGTAGTATGAGCTGATTATCATTTTTTCCCCCTAACAACAAGCAAAAACAAAATAAAGTACTTATTGGACTGAGTTGATAAAAAGATAATTCAACTTATGTACAAGAATTTTATAAGTAGAGAGGACATGCCCTCTCTTTGGGGATTAGCTGATGAAACAAATGATCAATTTAAAGCAGACACAAAACTTACTAAAAAGAGAAATGATTTTCCACTGTGTGTCTATGCCTTCTGGCTGTTTCTTAATTTGGTCATTTCTCCTCAGAAATCAAGTAAAATACATAATGAGAGAGAAATGTCTAAATTTTAATAAGTAACCTTCTTTTCCTTGGCTTATTTGTTACCTAAAATATATTATTTTGTTCATGTTTATAGTTAGATTTCATATAAAAGTTGTTTATTATAAAATACATATTTATTCTCTATGCTGTTTACTTAAACTATTATTTAGTTAAAAATCATTTTTGAATCAAATCAAAGACTCATTGAAAAATACTAAAAGTTTCTTATATTATGCCAATATTATAAGAAAGTGTATGTGGGGCAGGATTATTCTACCATTCTGTTAATTCTGATAGAGATTTTGGTCATTGTCTTCTTAGTTTCTTTACTTTCTCTTATTTTTGAGGAATGAAATGACGAAAGCTATGTGAGCAGTAGTCAAGATACACAGGCACACACACATATACACACATGTGCATGTGCACATATGCATACACATACATGTACACACACGTACACATGCATCTTCATGCACACACACATACACACACGCACAAATGCACATCCTACATGGCTGTGAATGTTAGGAGGAATCAATAATTTATTAACAAATCTTGCAGAGATAAACCTGGGAGAATAGATCTGTGGATAGCAGAAGCCAGATAATGTGGAAAAAGTTTTTTTTTTTTTTTTTCAGGTAGAGAAAAACATTTCTAGGTGTTTCAAGATGTTACTCAATAAGGAAAAAAACAGAAATTTTTCAAAGAACCTCTGAGACATGCTTATATATTTTTCCCCTTCATATTTTTTTACAGTATCAATAAAAGTGGTGATACCTGTTTAAAATATTTCTTTAAATAATTCACTGTTCTGTCTATGAACTAGTCTAGGGTTTATGTAAGAATCTAACATTTTATGAGATGCCAGTTTGTATTTTGGTGTGTATAAAATATCCAGCTGCACTTAGGATTGCAACCACATTTTATGGCCTGAGCGTACCAGTAAACATGATGTCCCAAGGGCTTATCTTAGAGTCTAAGGGAGCAAGGGTGGGTCAGCATTTGCTACCCTGATTATAGTACCACTAAAGAGCAATGAGAACTATCCACTGAGACAGGATTAAATTTTCTAAAGAAGATACAGTATGAAACTACATGTTTTATGTAGAATATCATTGACAGGAAAATTATTAAATAGATGCTCAATTATCAAACATACACAGGCACTAGTGGCTGTAAATTACTTAAGAAATACATCTCCTTCCTAGAAGAAGATATAGGATGCACAGCTGATAGCCTATATCCAGCAATCTCTACTGCTATGCCACAACCAAGAATGCAGACTTCATGGTACTGATGGGACTGGTCATCAGGTAAGCTTTGGGATTACTTCTACAGTATTTTCTTTATAATAGGAGTAATATATTTGAGTAATTTTTCATGTATGGGAGAGAAATTACATAGTAAATGGAACATGACTGTATAAGAACAGAGAGGCTCAATATTAAATACATCACTATCCATATGTGAGTCAAAGTTATACTCAGAGTTATCTGAGGTCCCCACAGCAGTAAAGGTGTGGCAGGATGGACAATTCATGAAACACAAGTGGTGTTTCATAGCTGCACAGTGACATTCTGGTCTGTTTTCACATGCAGTCTGGGGGAGTTCCACAGTCATCACTTGCCAGCAGGCTAAGGAACAGAGCTTGAAATTGCAGAAGCCAGGATTTTATTGAGTTACTCTAAATAAAAATTTGAATTCAAATATTATAATTCTGAGCCACCAATTTTTTAAATCACATAATTAAGAAATGTATATCTAATGATTAATTGCAGACAAGACAGGCTAATGAAGTTTGGATCTCACTAACTGAACAGTCAGAAGTAGAAAGTCAAACATGCAAGCTCTCATCTGTCCTTTAAAAAATAGACTTATAATCAGAAAGTTGAAGTCTGTCTACTTTATATCATAGACTCTACATGTGCCTTGAATAAGATGCTTAGACTTAGTCCGACCAGGTGTGGTCAGAATAGCATAATCTAAGGACTTCTCACATGGTCTTGAAGCATACTAGTTCTTAAAAATATATTTAAGTTGTTTTGGGAAAAGCTTATAATATGTTAATATAGAAACATTTAAAACAGGTATTTACTGTATGCTATTACTGTATCATAGCATATAAATATTTAATAGAGAAGAAAATTCAGGCAGAACACATTGCATGCAAATAAATAAATAAGTGTGAAGAAAATATGAGTCCATATTTTAAAAATACTGGATGTGAGATATGATATCTAGGACTGACACAGATGACAGGTACTATTAAGATAAGCAATGTTTTTTATTTGTCCTAATGCTATCCTTGCATGTGCTGCTTAAAACCTAGATGATGGGTTGATGGATGCAGCAAACCACCACAGCACATATACTTATGTAACAAACCTGTACATTTTGCACTTGTATACCAGAACTTAAAGTATAATAATAATAATAAAAACATTAGCAAGGTTATATTTCCACTATATAGAAATTTAAAATGGCAAAAGAAGAAGAAACCATTAATTTAAAAGCCAAGTGTCTGAAAATAAACACCACACACAGATCAGAAAAATTACGTCTGTCATCTATAAATTCACCCAAATAAGAAAATTAGAAGAAAATAGTAGCAAAATTGAACAATAATCTTCAATAAACATGCAGATATATCTTCAACAGAAATTATAGTAATATTAATTAAAAATAATAATAGTAATTTTATTTCAAGTGTCTTTTAAAAATTACAAAGATTGACAGTATTTTTTATTGCCAAGGGCATAAATAGACTCTTCTGTCATCTAGGTAATGAAAAAGTTTTATGGAAGGCAATTTGACAGCAACAATTTCACTAAACTACCCTACAGAAATAAAATCTATTATAAATGCATATGTAAAAACACATTTATTACAGCATCTCATTAATATAGATGGCCTTGAGACAATTAAAATATCTTAGGAAATATAATATATGCATTTATGTTTTGTCCATACTGTAGCATCCTAGGACACAAAAAGACTCAGGTCATTCTATAGGCACTAACATGGAGGGTTACCTTAATAACAACTACATAGTGATTTTTTTTTAAAAAAATATATTTTATTGTGTTTTAGATTTTGGGGTACATGTGAAAAACATGCATGATTGTTGCATAGGTACATACATGGCAATGTGTTTTGCTGCCTTCCTCTTATCACCTATATCTGGTATTTCTCCCCATGTTATCCCTCCCCAACTCCCCACCCCCTGCTGTCCCTCCCATAGTTCCCCCCTACAGACCCCAGTGTGTGATGCTCCCCTCCCTGTGTCCATGTGTTCTCATTGTTGAACACCCATCTATGAGTGAGAACATGCAGTGTTTGATTTCTTATTTTTGTGTCAGTTTGCTGAGAATGATGGTTTCCAGGTTCATCCATGTCCCTGCGAAAGACACAAACTCATCATTTTTTATGGCTGCATAGTATTCCATGGTGTATATGTGCCACATTTTCCCTGTCCAGCCTATCATCGATGGGCATTTGGGTTTGTTCAAAGTCTTTGCTTTTGTAAACAGTGCTGCAGTGAGCATTCATGTGCATGTGTCCTTATAATAGAAAGATTTATAATCCTTTGGATATATACCCAGTAATGGGATTGCAGAGTCAAATGGAATTTCTATTTCTAGGTCCTTGAGGAATCACCACACTGTCTTCCACAATGTTGAACTAATTTACAGTCCCACCAACAGTGTAAAAAAGTGTTCCTATTTCCCTACATCCTCTCTAGCATCTGTTGTCTCCGGATTCTTTGATGATCACTATTCTAACTGGCATGAAGTGGTATCTCAGTGTAGTTTTGATTTGCATTTCTCTGATGACCAGTGATGAGCATTTTTTCATATGTTTGTTGGCTTCATATATTTCTTCTTTTTTAAAGTGTCTGTTCATATCCATCACCAACTTTTGAGTGGCCTTGTTTGTTTTTTTCTTGTAAATCTGTTTTAGTTCTTTGTAGATTCTGAATATTAGCCTTTTGTCAGATGGGTAGATTGCAAAACTTTTTTCCGATTCTGTTGGTTGCCAATTCACTCAAATGATTGTTTCTTCAGCTGTGCAGAAGCTGTGGAGTTTAATTAGATCCCGTTTGTCTATTTTGGCTTTTGGTGCCAATGCTTTTGGTGTTTTAGTCATGAAGTCCTTGCCTATGCCTATGTCTTGAATGGTTTTGTCTAGGTTTTCTTCTGGGATTTTTATGGTGTTAGGTCTTATGTTTAAGTCTTTAATCCCTCTGGAGTTAATTTTAGTGTAAGATGTCAGGAAGGGGTCCAGTTTCTGTTTTCTGCACATGTCTAGCCAGTTTTCCCAACACCATTTATTAAACAGAAAATGCTTTCTCCATTGCTTGTTTTTGTGAGGTTTGTCAAAGATCAGATGGTTGTAGATGTGTAGCATTGCCTCCGAGACCTCTGTTCTGTTCCATTGGTCTATATCTCTGTTTTGGTGCCAGTACCATACTGTTTTGATTACTGTAGCCTTGTAGTATAGTTTGAAGTCCAGTAGTGTGATGCCTCCAGCTTTGTTCATTTTGCTTAGAATTGACTTGGCTATGCGGGCTGTCTATTGGTTCCATGTGAAGTTTAAGGTGGTTTTTTTTCCATTTCTGTGAAGAAGGTCATTGGTAGCTTGATGGGAATAGCGTTGAATCTATAAACAACTTTGGACAATATGGACATTTTCACAGTATTGATTCTTCCTAACCACGAGCATTGAATGTTTCTTCATCTGTTTGTGTCCTGTCTTATTTCGTAGAGCAGTGGTTTGTAGTTCTCCTTGAAAAGGTCCTTTACTTTCTTTGTTAGTTGTATTCCTAGGTATTTTATTCTTATTGTAGCAATTGTGAATGGCAGTTTGTTCTTGATTTGGCTCTCTTGAAGTCTGTTATTGGTGTATAGGAATGCTTGTGAATTTTGCACATCAATTTTGTATCCTGAGGCTTTGCTGAATTTGCTTATCAGTTTCAGGAGATTTTGGGCTGATACGATGGTGTCTTCTAGATATCCAATCATGTCGTCTGCAAATAGAGACAATTTGACTTCCTCCTTTCCTATTTGAATATCCTTTATTTCTTTTTCTTGCCTGATTGCTCTGGCTAGAACTTCCAGTACTATACGGAATAGGAGTGGTGAGAGAGGGCATCCTTGTCTAGTGCCAGATTTCAAAGGGAATGCTTCCAGTTTTTGCCCATTCAGTATGATACTGGCTGCGGGTTTGTCGTAAATAGCTTTTATTATTTTGAGATACGTTCCGTCAATACCTAGTTTATTGAGGGTTTTTAGCATAAAGGGCTGTTGAATTTTGTTGAAGGCCTTCTCTGCATCAATTGAGATAATCATGTGGTTTTTGTCTTTGGTTCTGTTTATGTGGTGAATTACATTTATAGACTTGCATATGTTGAACCAGCCTTGCATCCCCGGGATGAATCCTACTTGATCATGGTGGATAAGCTTTTTGATTTGCTATTGTATTCAGTTTGCCAGTATTTTATTGAAGATTTTTGCATCTATGTTCATCATGAATATTGACC
>CAUYQU010063442.1:0-11872 GCA_963574635.1 Cheracebus regulus | reverse complement strand
TGCTGATGAGGAGCTGCGATCCCCTGTAGGAGGAGAGGCATTCTGATTTCGGGTGTTCTCAGCCTTTTTGCACTGGTTTCTTCCCATTTTTGTGGATTTATCCACCTTTCGTCTTTGCAATTGCCGACTTTCAGATTGGGTTTCTGAGTGGACGTCCGGCTTGTTGGTGATGAAGTTTTTTCTGTTTCTTAGTTTTCCTTTGGGGGGCGCCCCTTCCCCACAGAGCGGGGCCTTCCCGGGTTCAGCTGTGCTTTCTCTGTCCTCAGAGCTTCCAGTTGCTGTTCTCCTTGTGCCATGACAACTTTTTAAGAATAAGATTTCAATCTTTTTCTTTTGAAACACTTCTAAAATGTAAAGAAATCTGCCAGACTTTTTTTTTTATAAATATGACAAATTATATATTGAACACAAAAGGTGGAGAAGGTGCTAACATCAGGAAACTCTAAATATGAAAACTACAATAACCACAACTGAAAATAGTACCGCAGACAGTGAATTTGCTTGTCTAGCTCTGTTTTTTATAGAACCCAATTCAATTTAGTAGTTAGGTTCATCCTTCCTATTGTCTCCAAACTTCTTGCTTTTCTCTATAGCTGAACAAAACTAGAAAAGAGATTATTACAATAATCTCTATTCTGTATTTCTGAGTTTCTGTTGCTTAGTACGTATGGCAAGCTTACATAAAAATATTTGCATTGATTTGTTAATACATTCTTAGTTCATTCTGCTGTCAAACTAACATATAACAGCTTAACATATGAGAAAGAATCTGGGGAATATATAATGTGAAATAAGTCATGTAACTACTTGATCATGGAGAACCATTTTATCTACTTTACATTTGTACAAATCTGAAAAAAGAAAAAATGACAGCAAAACCGATTAATGTTATACAACTATATGTAAAATAGAAGGCTGAATGCTTCCGTGGCAAATATGCTTTTTTTTCCGCATCTGTATTTTTCATATATTTTTAAAAATTTTACTCAAGGAACAACAAAGTCAAATGATTCCTCAGAAAGCAAGTAAAGGGGTTATAGAACTTGTAGCTGGAGAAGTTTATCTTCACACAGCAGAGCAACTGTCAGGTTCGAGGTGACAAATGGCAATCAGAATTATTTAGCAATCTGATAATCTGGAATACTAGACTTTTCAGATTATGGAGGCAACACATCCTGAGTTTTGTTTTATTTTGTTTTGGAGGTAATGAGTGCTTGCATGCAGAGTACTTTATGTATAAAGTGATTTAAAAGAGACAAAGACAAAAATTTTAAGTGCTAAGGAGTAAGATGTGCCATGCAGCTGAAAGTTGTATTGAAAAAAGCCACACAAGGAACAAAGGCTAAAATAACAAGTTTTGGGTATTTATTGAGTGTTTACTGTGTACTATATCACAAGTATGTGATTTGTATTAACTTATTTAATCCTTACAACAGCCCTACCAGAAGGGCACTACTATCTTCACTTTATGGATGCGGGGGCTGAGGTTATGCAACGTGTCCAAAATCATGTAGCTAGAATGTGGCAAAACCACAGTACTTGGAAGAAGAATTTGCAACTGGAAGAACTGAGTTACTTGCCTAAATTACCCCTGGGGAGGTTGTTTGCTAGTTTTAAGAAAAGATTTCTTTAGCTCTTACAGCCAGTGAGAGCCTGGCTTTATTTGGGTGGTACTATTACTGTAGCTTTAAATGCCAGGGTTATAATCTGGGAACCATCAAATGCCCCATTGAGAAACTGGGAAATACACAGGTTCAGCACATTTTTGGAGAAGCAATGTCTCCAGTCAAAGGAAGCTGATAATTTCCACAGATTCAGCATCTCTTAAATACCAAGATTATCCTTATAGCTGAATCTTACACAGATATTTAGAAATATCTAAGCAGGTAGTTACAAGTTTAGTGTTAGTTTAAAAGCATCCAGCATGAAAAAGAGGTATTTTATTCCTCACCTGTCCTTTTAAAATAACTCTTATATGAGTATCTATATTAATAAAGTACCCAGCCCAGCATGAGGCCAGAGGATTTGAATTCTATTTTAATTTTTAGAAGTTATTATTACAGAAAGGTTTACAGCCTTCTCTAATTGCACCCAAAATTATAACCCATCCTTTTGTGTGGAGATGGCAATTTGCTTTGATTTGTAAACTATATATATAACAACAGGTCCTTAGCAGCATATAAAAGATGCTTAAAGAATTATAGACTAATAAGGGCAATTATCTCCTACAATATCACAGGTTGAGCCTGATGCTTCTTTGATGACAAGAATAAGGGCACTTAATCTGAAAAACAACAACAGCAACAACAGAGTTTTGTTGCTCCTGAAAATAAATGTTATCAGTTGTAAATGCGATAAGTATAACCAAAAAAGATTTGAATTCTATAAATTCATCACTCACTACAAAAGCAACAAACACAATTCACTTTACATTTTTTCCTGATTATATAAATGTATGTATTGCCAACTTAAAAAAATAGAGCCTAGCCTCACAGTTTGAAGACATAAGTATTATACCTGTTTCTATTAATGAGCTTTGTAAAGTTGGTATATTTAGGCCTCAGTTCCTGCATTTCTACAAAACAAAATAAGGTAGAGTTCTCATGGTTTAATTTGAATATTTTTGTCTTTCACCTTTCTTTTCCCGAGTTCATTATAAGCAGTGAAGTATAATAGAAGGTGGGGTTTACCCCAGGAGGTCTGATCCAATGAATGCAAAGATTGTAAAGCCTACTTCTTCACACTGTCATCACAATCTAACAGACTTGCTGCAATCTGAGTTTAAGATTTAAAAATCATGATTTAAAAAAAAAAACACTTGGAAGTTAAAAAGTAATTGCACACCTTAGATGGTTTTATATGACTTCTGAAAGCCAGATCCCTACCATCTATTAATTAGATGCTAAGGGATACTTGTGAATATTATTTACAAAGTTGTTGCCAACATTACTTTCAGCCTTTTGGAGGACACGGTGGCAATATCTTTACTGGTCTCTGATTTTATCTTACAGAATTTATATGCTCTATAATTTGAGGTAATTGAGTACTTGATTATAAAATCAGGGCTTTCTGATTCTCATTCATTATCTCTTTTCTTATGTTTAGGAAAGATTCCTTGTTCTAAAATATAACAATACATAAGTACCATTTATATAAAGTTAAACTTTTTGAAAACATTTAACCATTGTATTTCTTAATTTTCTTAAATAATATATCCTGCTTCACCCCAATTCATTAAGTCAGGGTCATCTATTGCTTGAAAAACAAATATGATTGTGTCTAGAAGAGTGGTTCTTAAATGGTCATCAGCATCAGGCACCTGGGCACTTGGTTAGAAATGCAAACCCTCAAACCCCACCCCAGACCTACTGAATAGGAAACTGTTGCTGGAACCAAGCAATCCCTGTTTTCAGAAACCTTCCAGGTGATTCCAATGTACTCTCAAGTTTGAGAACACTGGTCTAGAACAAAGAAATTATTGCTTAGCTTTGAGACTCATGGTCTCAAAGCTGGCTTTCTTATGAGTCTAGGAAGACATTAAAAATCAGGCCATATTGAGTGGGAGAATTTCTAAACAGAAAAACTTCTCTTTGCATATGTTGTGAAAACCTTACTGGTCTGCAGATAGTATTTTAGTAAAAGCTGCAGGGTAGAAAACATGTAGGATATGACATAGGTAGAGACCCTCACAGACATGAAGGGGAAGTGATGAGTGCACAGCCCTAACAAGCCTGAGGAAGAGGAGAGAAAGACAGACACACAAATGGCCTTGCATTTCCCCTTCATTGTGGGAGCTTCTGGGAAAATGGGGAGAAGAAATCAAGCAAGATATAATTTGCTTTCTTAGGAACACTTCATCATATCAAGTCTTTCTTTTTGATTCTGAGAGCACAGTCCTGAAAACAGCTAGCTTTGAAAGTTCACATTTGCCCCAGCACCATCCAACAGCAGAGCAGCAACAGCTACAGCAAGTCCTGAAGACAGATTCACAGGCTCTACGTGGTGCGAAGAAAGGAGCTGGAGTTCAAGGCTCCTCAGGTGGCTTGGAGGAAAGAACTCATGAATCAGAATAGGGTTGTGTCTTCATTAAGGAGGCCACAGAGTGAAACTACCTCTTGAGTGCTTAGTAGTAAGGAGAAGCAGTGTGAACTTCAACAGTGGGTACTGGCATTATAACTTGGTAGCCAGTTGCTCTTTTGGACAAAGGCTTTTGAATTGAGTATTTTCTATAAAGATACTGCTGTAAACCACTAGAGGCTAGTGGAATGATCTCTTGAAAGCAAGATAAGCTACAGCAAATAAACAAAACTTTAGGTTTTGCACATTCCAATTTGTGCCAGTTAAATTGAGATGCTTCTGATCATGCTACTTTGAAATATAAACTATTTTATCCGCAATGTACAGGCAAGCAAGATACAAGAAAAGGGAGAAAATCCAGTGTGCTGTTAGTACTTCCATTTCTAAGCTACTTCTTGGAAATAATTTGTGCATTTTTATAGCTGCAATAATCTTTTCGAGATCTCTTAGGTACGTAATAATTTACTGATATATTTGGATAATCAATGTCCACTCACTTGGAAGAGTTGTTGTAGAAAATGCTTGATACATAAGTATGCTCTCATGGTCCTCTCCTGATTCCTATTACTTTAATTCTTCAAGTTACTTTCCTGCTTCTAGTCTACCCATTGACTCTCTACCTGATTTATTTTCATAATGATCATTTCACTGATAAGACACCAATCATGAATCAAAATTCAAAAATGAAATAATTTCATTGATAACATACCAATCATAATCAAAATTAAATTGCACATAACACAATGTGATATGAACTCATCATTACAATGAGTTAGCCCCATAGATTTCTGCTAAAACTCAGTATTCAGCCAGGCATAGTTCCATCACAGCCCTATCTTAGATGCAGCTGGAAATAACTTCTGGCATGTGTGAGTGCCCTGCCTGTGTTCAATGTTGTAAGATGATAAATCCACAAAGGGCCCAGCTGAGACCCAGATGCCTAAAATCCATGGGGCTGTGATACTACATTTGGCACAATACAAAATTTCTACATTATTAGAAATGTCACTTGTACCTTCCCCCAGTAATAGGATCTTAATGAAAATGGAAATGGTTTCTTCAAAATCAGAGATAACATATACTCAAATGAACTTGAGATATTCAATTGCTAGGTTATCCCTGGGTTTACTTTCTATGTCTGACACTTCCAGTGACAGTATCATAGTTAAGACACAATAAATATTGTGGTATTTTACAAATGCATTCAATCCTCTTGTGTTTTTCCAGGTATTCCCACTGAGCCTGATTTCTTAGCCCTATATTGATATAATTTTAGATAAAAAATTTATTTTGCCTGCCACCTGAAACAACCCAAAAGCATGGATATACATTCACAGAAATTGACATAAACATGGGGTGATGTATGCCCTACTCATTTATTAGTTTTTATTATTCTCAAAAATATTAAAATTCTAAAAAATATTGCCACTCTAACAGCTGGGAATGGAAGGATGTCTTTTCATTTCTATTCTAGGCCCTTAGTCTAGCCCCTAGCAACAGTAAATGCACAATATGTTTTTGTTGAATGAAGGAATGAGTTGGTAGATGAATAGATGAAGAAAGGAAGGGATGCAATGTAATAATGGAAATAGAGAATAGGAACAATAAAAACTTTGTCATGTTGGAGTTGGAAACGGGCATGAACAAGTCACAGAATAGCAAAATATTGTAGGTGCTCACTAAATATTATTTAACTTAGTAAAAAAGAATAGAGAATAAATTATCAACTGACAATGGTTAGAAATGTTTCTAATTACTAATAGGAAAGTAATATATTGATGTCTTGGCAAAACGTCATTTGCCTTGTATGGAATTAATAGGAATTGATTTAAAATGTTCAAAAATACTTTGGCATTAAAAGTTGTGTGGTCCTAGAAAAAGTATACTAACATAGCACCAGGAAGGGATTATAGACATAGATAAGTTAATTGGGACTTAATTGAATTGAAAATCAGGAAATCTGTGTTCCAGGCCTGGTTATAACCATAACTGCATTTGTGACATTGGGTAAGTCACATGATCTTTCTGGAGCTTAGATTTCTTCCCTGAAAAATGAGGAAGATTTTGAAGCATGTTCCCTAAAACCCTGGAAGTTCTTTGGAAGGACATCTGGAGGGTATAGAAGCTCCACTTTTATGTTTTATAGATTTGGTTCCCAGGCGAGATTTGGTTGGAAGAAAAGGTACTCTGGCTAAAAACACCCTGAGAGCAGAATGGATCAGCCATATGGATCTGTAGATTTTACTGATCTAAATATTCACATTGTAGATTATTTGAGAATCCTTTTTGAATCTTAACTTCAGGGTGATTTTCAAAATGCTGAATAAGTAGTAGGACACTAGGACCAAGCAGCTAGAAAAGAAGGTGAGGAAACAGAACAAACTGACTGGAGATTGTCTCTGCCTGGTGTGAGGGCTTGAGTCTTCCAAAGGGAATAGGGATATGACCTCTCTTTCTAATGGCATCCAGAATAGCTTTCACTATTGCTGCTGAGGGTGCTGATCTGTTCAAGATGCAACCCAAGGAAATTAGCTGCCTGTCTGAATCCTATTTGCCATTGTACTACACGTCCATAGATAAGATTCAGCTTGGAGTAGTGGAAAAAAACGTAATGTTGCTAATCACGAAACCCTATAAAGTCAGCTGTAGAAGTGAGATGAAATGATATGTGTATGGAGGCCCTTTGGAAATTGTAAAATATTGCCTTTACATAAACAGGTGATAGTATTATGTGAAATGCATGCTTACCTCATTGTTGCAGAAGCAGTAGATGGTCGCAACAAATAAGCCCTAAAAGGGAGGGAAAAATACAGTTGAAGTTATTTTTGTGTGCATTATGTTGTCTTAGTAAACAATATAATAGATTGCCCAGAGAGGAATGCTTCACTACTGCAATAGTAAGTCAAGACTCGATGAGAAAAAAAAGCAAGAAAAAGAATTATCTACCGTTCATAGTCAGTGCTGCACTACAAGAATATTCCATTAGAAATATATTTTTCTTGTTACAATTCCATTGTTTGGGTAAAAAGACAGTACTAGTAAATCTTATTAATATATTGCTCCCTTTAACATGGAGATTTATAGCAGCATATGCTAACTATGGTGAATTTGAAAAAAATCTATACCTAGAAAATTTAAAAACAAAGATCTTTTTCTGTTTTTTTTTTTTTTAATTTCTTTACTTTTTTTGATACTGTTTTACAATAAAAGGAACCAGAGTTCCTTGGAGAAATTGCTAATTGTAGGACTGGAGTAAAAAGAAACAAACAAACAAACAAATGGAGACCTTGTAGAATTCAGTAGAGAAATATTTTACAAGCACAGCAAGCACAAGTGTCATGGTGGGTGGCTGTGGGTCTGAGTCCTGTGTTGTCATGGTGAACTAGTGCAGTAGTGTACCTACCGCCCAGTTCATCTCTCAGATAAGGACATAGACTAAGAAACTGCCTGAGTCCTGGTCACTGTTGGGAAGATTTCTTGTGCCCAAGTTTTGATTATGGCCAAAAGAACAGCTTGAACTATTCAAACAATCTCTAAGCTTTCTTTCTAACCCTATTAATTTTGACCTCCTTCTCACATTAAGCCTAATACAGAAAATAAAACTCTTTTGAAGTTTGTAATAGAGACAGCAAAACTCTGGCCTAAGAGCCTGTGATAGAATTACTCTTGCCAAGGACTCCCACATCCTATCTTGCTCTCCAAAATACAACATTATGCTTTCAATGGGCCTTTAATCTGGAGAAAGGTGAATGGAACTAGAACAGCCATTCTCCTATCCAGTGTGACAGACACTGGACAGCCCAGGACAGCCTCTGGGAGCCCACTGCATTCTCTCCTACATGAGGAGAGGCCTGGATACAACTTCCTTTATAGGCACTGGACCATCATAAATGATTCCTGACATTTGCCTGACAAATGGAGGGTGACAGAGCAGGAGGCATGGACAGCTTTGTACAAACTCCCCATTACCCCAAAGCCAGCATTTATTTATAAAGGACGATCTGATAATTTCTATATCTATGACCAGGGAAAACATGCCTGGATGGGACCAGCTGAGGGCCCTGGGAATGACAAGAAAGCAGGCACAGAAATAAACAGTAGGAAGGAGCCTCAGAAAAAACACTGGTGTCCTTCAAAATTTTGGCTGGGCTTGTTGAATTGGAGGCTTAAATGTTATGACGTTTAAGATCATGGGCTTTAGAGTTAAGATCAGCTAGCTGAATAAGTACAGTTGTTGAATAAATACACCTTTGGCTTCCTTACCTGGAAATTAACCAGAGAGTGCATCACGTAATCATATATCTTCCCAAGCATTTGGTTGGAAGGTCTCCAGGGAAAAACGACAAACTGGATTCCCAGCAGGGGCACAAGGATCATGGTGGCCTTCACAGCCTTCAGGTACATGTGTGATTCTGCCTCATGGGTTTCCCTCATTTTGGTCACAAGCACTCGGACAATGTTGAGCAAAAAGAAGAAATTGACCTGCAAATATATGATGTTCTGAGACAATCATACATAAAAGTATCACTTAAAAATGCCCACTGTCCTCAAATTCTTGTTTATCTAGTGTGAGTGACAAATGTTACCTACATAGAACATGACAATCTACCTCAGAGGTAGCACAATTTGCTCAGCATTTCTAGGTCTCCAGAGAGGTGGTTTAATTTTATGTTTCCTACAGCAGTATATAAAAGAGTTCCAGTTGCTTATCACCCTTGTCAGCACTTGGTATGAACACTCTTTTTAATATGAGCCTTTCTATGGGGGAGCAGGTGGTGGAGGGGTGTAGTATTACCTCATTCTTGTTTTAATCTGCATTTTCCTGATGACACATGAGCTGAACACCTTTTCATAAATTTATTAGTCTTTATTGGAACATTGCAGATACCTTATTGGACACTAAGGTTTGTCTTTTTAGTCTTTAAATGCTGTCTTCATTTTAATGTAGTTGATTTACCAATCTCTTCATTAAGTGCTTTTTGTATCCTGCTTTAGAAATATTTTTGTACTGAAGCTCATGAAGATACTCACCTAATGTATCTTTTAGGGGCACTACTGTTTTGTCTTTCATATTTAAACCTACAGTTCACTAAAAACACATTTTTTTGTGTGTCTGGTTGTGGAAGGAGCCAGAATTTACTTTTTTCCTGACACATATGCATTTCCTAAACACATGTCTGATATTTTTTCTGTATGTATATCTAATTGACCATCTCCTTCCTCTGCTCAAAAGCGCTGCTGCCATAAATCAAGTGTCCATATGTGCATGAGCAGCTCTTTCAAAATGAGAAAAATCATCTATCAAGGTATAAATAATTCACCTTTTAATTGCTAAATATTTTTTTAGTTTTAAAATGTGCTAATGTACATTTCCTTTAGTCATGAAATTAATAAGAATTCCAAATATATCACTTTCTGTTAATTTATGTCATTCACAGTGAAGTGAAGTATGCACACGATCATCTCTGATACACATTTATAATTTGGATCTTAGAATCAACATTTCCTTCAAAATTTCTATACAATTAAGGCAAGAAATATTTGTTTTAGAATTTTAAAGATAAGAATAATTGCTAAAGTTTTTACTTCATTTTACTTCATTTATTATTAGCAGATATTTTATAACCATGAATTTATAGGCAGCTTTATTTTTTTTGTTATTCTTAATAGATAAAGGTATAGGGCAGTACTAAGGTTTAGTGACCTAGAATTAGAGATTATGTTCCAAAAGTACCTGAAAGATTGTTTAATCTAACTTTTTCCTTAAAAAAATCAGGGGACATTTTTTGGTTAACTGATTTATCTAAATTTTCAGAGCTGGTAGATGACAGAGCTAAGCCATGGAGGCAAGTCTACTGAATCCTAAGTAAATAAGAACCATAGTGTCCTCAGTAAGAATCTGACATTTGGCTGTGAGGCCACTATTTATTACTAACTCACTAATTGAGCTTGTGTTGGATAGTTGAATTTCTTGACCTTAAGTTCACAGAACCAAAGACTTTTAGAGCCTTGGAATGTCAAATTTTTCAAAGATCCTAGCTGTTCATAACACAAACAAACTTCTCCTAAGCAGAAACACTAGATGAAATAATAAACGTTATAGAGAAAATTTCTCTGCATACCAAAGATGTTAAAAATTATTTTTTTCAGGAGCGTCAAAATGCTCATCCAGAACAGACACTTAATATTAGGTAGAAACCATTTATATAACACCAGATATAACATTAAAATATTTGATCAATTTTAAATGAATTGGTTAATAAGACAGAAGGTTATTTAACTATCTAAAAAAAAAAAGGAAGGGACATTTTTTCTAATTTTATTTTGGTATGAAACATGATCTCTACCAGATTAGCGGACACAATGGGAAAAGGTCTTTAAGTATAAATAAAAAATACAGGAAATTGACATCTTCTGGGTCACAAACTATTTTTGGCTATAAAGATTAGTTTTGAAACCAAAATTATTTTAAAAATTTAGTTGACAATTTAAAAATGTGTAGAATTATTCTTCTACCTAGAATAGAAATGAACATTATTTCCCCCCCAAAATTTCAAGAAATAATATGACCTTTGGTAATAGTTTAACTCTTATGGTGTGCTTTAAAGGTTCAAGACCCATATCAGTAGGTCCTCTTGAGGATGGGCTAGAAGTTGATTTCCATTAGAAAGGCCAGGAAAGATAGAAGAAAGTCTAGATAATAAGCCTACTTGAACAGTTACTAACTGATTCTTTCTCAATGCAAGAACAGAAGGTAGTCTACAACTTAAGACTGCTTTCATTTTTCTCACTGCAATCTGAAGAAAACACTGTCTTTAAGGTTAATGGGAAAGATAATGTCAAATTATTAAATGTGATTAAATATTAAATATGATATTTCACTTTATCTGATCCTGGCCAACATGTAGTAAAACAAACATGGGTAGAAATAAAGGAGCTAGCATTCAGAATCACACAGTCTCATTCTCTGTCCCTCTTTCATTCTAAATCAAACTTCTTCTTTTTTTGAGTGAGATTACTAAAGTCTTGGGTTTAGGTTTTTGGTTGTTGTTGTTGTTTTTTTTTTTTTTCCCAAGAGTAAAACAGCCTTACGTAGTACCATTAGAGGGTTTTTTTTAGAAACAGCATGGCAATGGTGTGAAATGCCTAAAATATTTTAAGTGTGTGATTGCGGTATTTATGATGATGGCCCATGTACCAAAGATGAAACAGAAGATGGTTCTGTTCTGTAGGACCTAGGGAAAAAGGTACAGGAATTACACACTTTAGGATATTTCACTTTCTTTATCAACACAACCTTTTAAAAATTCTTGCAGCCCGTTGGCCTCTTACCTTTACCTAGGAGAATCTAGTTATAAAAGTCTTAAAATATGAGCTACATTGCTGTTACAGTGTGTAATGAAAATGAGCTCATGATAACCCCTCCATGTGTATAAGTAAAAAAGCATTTTTTTAAAGATTCTAAAATCAAATTGCTTTTCTTACTACAGAATGCCATGAAATTAGCTTCATTTTGAAGTTATAAAACATATAATACATAGAACCATACACATACAAATCACAAGAGATAACCCTATTAATATCGCATTAAAAACCAATTCTCGAGAGAGAGATCCAAGATGGCGGATTAGGAGCAGCTCAGGATTGCAGCTCACAGTGAAAGTGCAGAGGCTGCTGCAGGTGATCCCCAGGAAGCAGGGCCTGGAGTGGACCTTAGCAGTCCTACAGAAGAGGGACCAGACTGTTAGAAGGAAAACTGAGAAACAGAAATAACTTCATCATCAACAAACTAGAC
>CAUYQU010063441.1:0-26973 GCA_963574635.1 Cheracebus regulus | reverse complement strand
AATCTATTTGTTGTGAATACTACTGGGTGGTTTTCAACCTATATTTCATCCAGATATTCAAGACCCTGATTTTAAAAACATATGTGTCCGTGAGGCCCAAGGACTGGGAAAACACATCCCATCGGGGAACAGTGAGCCTCTTTGGGACCCCTGCAGCCCTGCTCCTGTCCCCCGGTTACAGTATCATCCTTCTCCTCCACTTCACAGGAGGCTGGAGCACTAAGAGGTCAAATAACTTGCCCAAAATCTCACAACCGGAAAGGGACTGTCAGGATGTCCACCCAGATAGTCCGGCTCCAGAGTCCATGCTTCTAGCCCCACTACATTCTGCAGTTTCTGATTTAATGGGTTGCATCTTTGTCTCATAAAGAGAAAATTTTGCATTTACTTTTGTATGCCTCTTATCTACTATTAAAGCCAAGTTTTTTCTATCAGGGAAAATAGATAAAAGATTTACCCTACTGGGTAAATCAGTTATTATCCGATTTACCCTCTTGAGTATTTTATCCTATTTTATTTACCCCACTGTGTAAATCAAATATTGTTCACAATTTGTGTTTATGGCCCCACCATTAACAACACATGTGTTGACAAGAAATATTCCAGACCAACCCTCTCATGCTTCCTTCAATCCATTCCTTTTGCTAATCCATAGAAGTAATCAGATCCCCTTTCCTTTCCAAAAAGCAGCTTTTTATCATTCTCAATCACTTCTCCCCTACTGCTCAGTGAGGTTTAATATAGCATCCCAGAGCAGCCAAGCATATACAGCCCTAGGGCACCCAACACAGAGGCCCAGGAAGCTTCCCTAGACAAGAGCTAGTGTTGATCAAGAAAGTCTCCATGTTCTGTGCTGTTCTGTGATAATCTGCCTGTCTTCCTTTGATCTAAAGTTAAAGTGAGCAAACTAAACCCTGGACAATCTGGGAAAGCCAAAAGAGTGATTCCATTCTTTTTCTGTGGTAATAATAATAAAATTTTCTGTTCTGCAGAGCTGGTGTTTTTACTGAAGTTTCTTCCAAAGAATGCTGTGCTTTTAGGATGTTAAAACCCAAAGGCTCCAGGATTTTTTCCTCTTTCAAAAATGGATGGTTCTGCTTTTCATTTAAGGTGCAGTTTAGAAAGAAGCAGCCTGTAAAACCAATTAACTAATTGGAAATCACTTAATGACTGTAGCAGCATTTTGGATTTCCGGCGTTGGTTCACAGCAGTCAAGAGAAATTGCTTTCCAATATTATGATAAGGTAAGCTGTGGAGGTCTCACAGGGGGCGGTTGAAGGCTGCTGAGAGAAACAATCAGCTCTAATATACCCACCAAAATAATGGAGACATTATAACATGGAACTCAGTGATTGTAAAGTAAGCACAACATAAAAATCCAAAGATATGTGGAGATCTGCTGAGAATAAATGTGCAGCCATAGTTCCTTGCTATGATTTTTTGAGAGCTTACAATCATCACATGGACATTATGCTGGGAAAATTGCTCTTACAGAGACAGCCAGGCATGTGTGGAAAAGGAGATGACATGAGGAGAAGGAAAAAATAATAGAGTTCCAGTGCTTACCCTGGAACAACTGTTCAATTAACTGTTTAGTATGAATATAGTCATTGTTCACATTAGGGAAATAATCTAGTTAATTGCTCAAGAGTTAACATAGCCAGAGAAATTACTCCAAACAAAATATTTTATCCATTTGCCATTTGTTTGTCTTAAGGTAGTGAATTCTCTTAGCATATTTGCAAATATCATAATTCATTAAGCCAAAATCATCCGTGTAGAAAACAATATCAGCAATACCTCATTCCTTTTTTACTTTAAAAGAGAAGCATATGGCTATGTATGGGAAAAAGGACTTTAAACTTTCTTTGAGGTGGATACTTGGTCCTTATTTCTCCCAGGCCTCAGAATTCTTTTGTGAGCGTGGCAATCTTTTCCCCTCCCTTTGCCTTAGTTTACTCAGCTGTAAAATGGACTGACACATGTTAGAAGACCTGTGTATTCAAATGATGCTCAAATTTTACAAACACAAAGCTAGAACACTACAAATTCTTCCAGCAATGACAAACTTTCGTTTTTTTCCTTCCCCATTGGTACAGTAAGTTTGGGCAACGAAGACTCTCTGGGAGCTATTTGCTGTTGTTGTCCAACAAGAAGGAAATTCTATACATGTGCTTGTCACTCCACTGCCTGCATTTGGGCCTTACCTAGTCCCCAGCGTTATTAATTCATTAATGATGAGCAATGCATTAGACGCCTCCACTGGGTACTGCCTTCGATGCCTGCTTTGTGTCCAGCTGCTACTCAGAGGACAAGAGGGCAGATGGTGGATTCTATTCAAGCAGCAGCATGAAGACCCATGCCACTCACATGAATTGCTGTGCCCACCAGAACATGCGACAACAGAAGGTGGACTCTATTCAAGCAGCATGAAGACCCGTGCCACTCACACGGATCGCTGAGCCCACCAGAACATGGGACAACAGAAGGTGGACTCTATTCAAGCAGCATGAAGACCCGTGCCACTCACACGAATCGCTGTGCCCACCAGAACATGGGACAACATTAGCCCTTTCTTCTCACCAGCCTCGTATAGCAGGTGCTCATTCAAAGCAGGACTCACATTGTATAGCTACATGCCTGGAAGTCCTTCATACAAGAAAACACCCAGGATGAGGTGGGCAACATTAATACTATAACACACTGATGATTCTTCCTTTAAAAACAATGTTTTGGGCCGAGTGCAGTGGCTCACGCCTGTAATCCCAGCACTTTGGGAGGCTGAGGCGGGTGGATCACAAGGTCAGGAGATTGAGACCATACTGGCTAACATTGAAACCCTATCTCAAAAAAAAAAAAACAAAAAAACAATGTTTCATGCTAAGCAAATTTTTACCTGTTTAAATTATTACCTTTCCTAGGACTTAATTTCTCATCTGCATTCCAGAAAGTGACATCCTTCAAACATCCAGATTATATCAAGACAACAGGGTTGATAAACTGATTTTTAGTTACAATAAAGGTGATCAATACGGGCCAGGTGCAGTGGTTCACACCTGTAATTCCAGCACTTTGAGAGGCCAAGACGGGTAGATCAGAAGGTCAGGAGATCAAGACCATCCTGTCCAATATGGTGAAACCCCGTCTCTACTAAAATACAAAAAACTAGCAGGGCATGGTGGTACCCACCTGTAGTCCCAACTACTCACAAGGCTGAGGCAGGAGAATTGCTTGAACCCAGGAGGCAGAGGTTGCTGTTAGCTGAGATCGTGCCACTGCACTCTAGCCTGGTAACAGAGCAAGACTCTGTCTTAGAAAAAAAAAAAAAAAAAAAAAGATGATCAATAGGTAAAACAGAACATTGACTCTAATGACACAGCAACCACATCAAGAATGTCCCAGATGTGAGCCGGACTACCCCATGAAATAGCAAGGATAACATTCCAGTCTTCTTAATAAAAGAAAAACCTCCAAGCTATCAAAGGAGAAAAGTCCTGCAAATTAACCTTTCAGAATGATTCAGAACATTTTCCAGGATGATGCACCTGAAGAAAAACATGTGATTCAATTAATAGCATTTGTCACGTTGCAGACTGATCCAAAGGTGAGGCTACACCTACGAAGACAGGCTGAATGCCAACTCGTGTAGCCTCATTTGCAAAGCTCGGCACTCTGGAGCTTAAATGTTCCTGCTTAACAAATGGGGAGCAATTTAGTCTGTTGTATAAAGACAAGAGAAAGGCCAAAGTCTAACAATAGCTCGCCTCTCGCCGAGTCCTTGAATTAGTAAATGTTATTACGAAAGGAAAATATACTTTTATCTAGGTTGTTACTTTTTCCCTCTGCTGTCCTCTGTGGCTTTGCCTATAAGCTCATAGTTTTTAGTTAAATTGGACAATTACTGAGTGAGAAGTGCATAATTAATGAAGTCGCTGTATATGTTTGGAAAACTGTGACCCAATCACTGAACAGATAACTGAACCACTAAAATAAATGACTTGTTCCAGTCATTACCTGATCAGCATTTGTTTAGAAGTTCCTTGGTGCCCTATCAAAATTCTAATCAGTTCTATTTAAATTACATTTTTTTTGCACTGCATTGTTATAAATGCTAATTTATGCCTAGAATGGAACAGCTTTATTTCTTACCTCCTGAAGAAACGGATGAATGAAAACATACTTCTACAGGGCATAAAAGATTATCAAGTGTTCAATGACTATTGGATTTTGCACTTGCCAAAACACATCCTGAGACTTCGAGCTGAAGCTCTAGGGGACATCAAGGACATTCAAAGCCTCTCAAAGCAAAGCCATCCCCAAGAGGAGGCTGAGGACTGTCACAGCAGCATCTGCAATCACCACTGGGATTTGCTGCCTTTGGGGACTGGGCAGTCTTTGGCGGGGGTCAAGGGAAAGAAGGGAAAATTTTTACAACTTGAGAATAATGATCCAAAGAATCTTAAAGGCAGATGGTTATTTCAGAATCTCTAGGCAATTTTTGTGCACGGAGAGGGATTTCTTCAAGCCTGGTAGCCGATCTGCTTTTGTGTTGATGTCCATGTCCACCAGCTTGTAGCCAGTGGCAGATCTCACATGGTAACTCCATATATTTTTTCTCAATTAGTTTGGTCTCCAAACTTAGCACCAAGATGTCACTCTAAGCAACTCAGACAGTTCCACCCAAGAGAAGACTAAAGCACTGTTTTGCTCTCTCTGATGTACAAGGCTTGACCACTTGCAGCCTAGGGGTGGCCCAGATAGGCCCTAAGTCATTTGGGATCTAGAGGACCTCAGAAGAGAGAAGATTGAAGCTGGTTTTCCAGAAATAGCTAGAAATCTCCTAATGAGACCACAGAAGTCCTGTCTTTAAAAGTGCCTCATCCACTGTGATACTCCCCTCCCAACCCAGGCTCAGCGTCTGCGGAAGTCAGCGAGCCTGCCATTACCCTGCCTGGAGTGGGTGGCATCACATTCAGAATTCGCTGCCAGAAGTTTTTTATAAGCTGAGGAATTACCTTGAGAGGATTGAATTTCCAAGCGCAAGTCAGCACCTGCTGGGGAGGCTGGGGCCATCTCAATCATTCTGTACCCGCGAGTCTCTTTCAGAGAGTGGGTGAGGCGAGGATGGATCAGGCTGGCTGAGGGCCGCTTGGCCAAGGGGCTAGAAAACACAGGTTCACAAAGGCATTTAACCTCGTTTAAGCAGTGCAATGTTGCTGAGGCTTAAACAAGGCTGGAACATTTTCTCGCTTATTATCACCTTGATAACCTTTTCCTGTAGCTAGGAAGGGGTGGCATGAGAAAGCGGGGCACGGGGAGACACTGGGAGAGGAGGTGGGGTGCCACGGCACTGAGCAGGAGGGGAGCAAGCTGCTGTTTTTCCTGGTTTCTGAGTGCATTTGGAAAGAGAGAAAGGATGTTTGCTCTCTAAATATTTTTACTTTTAAATAGAAACCATTTTCCAGACTGCACGGCTAATCACTTCATAGAAAAGGGAAGAAAAGAATAGCTTTCATTCACTTTCTTTGAAACCTATTCATTACAGTTTGAAAGCAAAATTTCTCTATGAAATACCTAAGTAGTGGCAGCATTTCTAGAAGATCTAAGCGTGGGGGCGAGGGAGCAGAGACGGGAGAAGTAAGCAGAACCCAGGAATAGCTGTGCTCGCGTCATCGTCATCGAGGGGAGAAGAGGAACTGATCACCTTTGTCATTGGAAGTGGTGGGGGGATGGGGAGCAACATGGTCCCCTCCCCACGCCTTCCCAAAGAGGCACTAACAGCACGCCTGTCTGCCCTGTGGCTGAAACCAATCCTAAAAGAAGTCTTTTTAGAGAAATTAAACTTTACAATGATTGTTTCTCAATCTTATTTAAATCAATTATAATAATAACTGATTCTGATTTGCATAAAAATCTCTCATCCTCCTCTAAAGCTATTTGAACCAAACCCAAATTAAAGCTCTGTGATGGAAGCAAGTGGGTTTAAAAGCCTCACTGCCAGCAGATGACTCTGATTCGAATACCACCCACCACTCTGTCTGCCTGAGCATCCTTGGACTGGCAATTAAAAGTCCTAGATAATATTTCTAGGACTATACAAATCTTTGTATAACTCACCTTTGAGTTATACAATTTCACTGTTCTAATCTGAAAAAGAAAATTAAGTCCTTGAGAGAGCACGTGTTGTCTCCCAAATGTCCACAGATTGTGAGGCTCAGTCACCACTGTGATTATCTTATTATTATTATTGTCATTGCAAGCACTTAACATTAACTGAGGAGCTACAATTTCCCTAACTCTATCCAGGATAAATGATATAGGAGTTTTACAGAATCATAGTTACCATTGACTCTGGGCCAATAATTTGGTATTTCATCTCAAAATGTTGCTCATCAGAAATGTGAAACAAGAGGTCAAATGAGAAGACATCCTCCATCTGTGAAGTGATTCGCATTTTCAATATGTCAATTTAGCCTCCATCCATATCAGTTATAAAGCTGTGGAATAACCAAAGATAGAGTCCTGTGACATCTCACTAGAGGCTTCATTCCAACTTAAAATTGGTAATTAATCAATATTACGTATACTTTATAGTTCAACCCTCTTAGCAATTACTTGGAAGACAAAACACATAATGCTTGTTAAATGTTAAGATGGTATAAATCTGGGAGAAATAGTTAATATTTTAGATTCCACGTGACTCAAAGTTCTTGCCAGGCTGAAGCAATAGGAAAAATTTATATGAGATATCACAAAAATAAACACAACCCTGCACGTAAGTTCAAAATGCCAATTTAGGTACATTATATTTTGCCAGAAATCATGTGAAAAACCAGAGGAGCTTTTACTGTGTGCTTTAAAATCAGGAGAAGCCAGTGTGATACAGCTACATAAAATGCTAACAGAATTTTAGATGACAATAATAGACATCTAGTCCAAAACAGGAGAGGTAATGGTTCTGTTGTACAGTGGTCAGACATCACATCACTAAGAGAGAAAAGGTAACACAATCTCCTTCATCAGCTCTGCAAATCTGAAGACGTCATTTGAGCCTTAGTGTTCTCATCTGTAAATGGAAATAATGGCAGCCAACAGAGATATTCTCGTAAAATTGTTGTAAAATCAAATGAGTTAGTCTTCATAAAAGTGTTTTGAAAATTATAAAGTAGCATTGCACTGGACATCTGCTATTTGTCATTCAACAATCACCTTCCTCTTTTTGGCAATTTCAATTCGTCCCTCTTTTGGGGAACCTCTCCTCCATCATTCTTACCACGTGGTGGGCCCAACTTGGCTGAGGCTGCAGAGATCGGTTTAGGAATGGCCACATGACCCAGGCAGAGCCAAGGAGACATGAGGAGACTATGCGAGGGCTTTTGAGAACAAAGAGCTCTTGCTCCTTAACTGTATTTGGTCATATAAAGAGTTGAGTCTTACAATAGCATCCTGCTGTCCAGGGAGAAGTCAGCCTGAAGATGAAGCTTAACCAACAGAAGTGGGGAGAAAACGCAGAAATGAAAGCGACAAAGAAATAAGCCCTGATAATCTCATTTGATATTCTGGATCAGACCCTCTCAGCCAAAGCCAGTATTCCCTTGCACTGTTCTATATTCCAAGCCCATATATTACTTTTTTTTTGTCAGTTTGAGCAGGATTTTTATGTCCCTTGCAACAGAAAGAGTCCTACAATTGTGTATTTATTCTTATGTTTTGGAAAATCCAGTTATTTAAATATATGGAAATAATACATGAGAGAGTTTTCAAGTAGAAAAGATAGACTTGACAAAAATCAAATTTGTTTACAATGTGTTAGATTATTATAATTCTGTTAGATTGTATGGTGACTGTGTTTACTAATACAAGCAAAATTTCATTATTGACTGTCTTGGATTCTAAGACCTACATAAGAATTTACGTAACAACTTTGTTCTAAAAAGAATTTTTTTTAGCATTCTGCCTCTGGGAAATCCATGTTTCCAGCCTACCCCATCTTGTCTTCCTTGTCTTCCTGCTGAGCTAATAGCCAGATCTCCAACTAAAACAGCAGTGCCCATCTCTGATTAATGGGATCTTTCTCCCCACCTTTTTAAATGGCTTTCTCCCATTGTGATTTCAATCAGAACATCACTGGGAATCCCTCCTGGTGCCTCCCCAGGATCACTGCTATTGCCATTTCTTATAGACTCCTCCTCAAGAAGAGAAAAGCCAAAGAAATGTCCCCATACTCCAAAGCTGGAATCAATGTGGAATGTGGAAAAAATATTACAGCATTTTCCAGCCAGAAAGGCCTAGAGACATCATCACCTGATCAACAATGGACTAAATCCAGCACACCTGATTTTTATTTTCAATTGCTTTATACATAAAGTTTTATTTGAACACAGCCATGCCTGTTGCTTACATATATTTGTCTGCTTTCATGCTATAATAGCAAAGTTGAATGGCTGTGACAGAGACCACATGGCCTGCAAAACCTAAAATATTTACTCTCTGGCCCTTTATAGAAAAAGTTTGCTAACCTCTAATCTAGTCCAATCACCTAGTGCTTAAAAAGAAGCTTAGGCCAGGAAAGACTAGCTAATCATATACAAAAGACCAAATCCAAGTTTGTTTCACATGATAGTGTTTTCATGGTCTATTCCTGTCACTAGATTAGAGGTGTCTTGCAGGCAGAGATTGTGCCTCGTGTTTCTGTGATATCCCAAACCACAGAGGCTGAATACTGAAGTGTCCATTAGAACTAGTTAGATAAATGCAAAGGTATTGAGGAGATAATGAACTTATTCAGAGACATCTATGTAAACCATCTCCTCTCCTGCCTCCACAGCCTCCAGATATTTGTAGCCACAAACCAGTGATTCTCCATGGGACATCAAGTCACTATCTGTGACATCATTATAAAATGGCATGAAAGTAGCCACCTCACAGAATGGTGAGGTTCAGATGAGTTAAAGTGTGGAAGGCATGTAGCACAGAAGCCTGGCACATGTCAAACACTCCAAGAGTAGTGGGTTACTGTGATGACTATCGTTAAAATGGAGGCACCCTGAGACATAACTGGGTCTTACGGGGAACACGTATTTTGCTGATATTACTGTACTGCGGACTTCTTCCAGATACCTCCATAAGCAATGGGGGAACATATACAAAGGTGAGCTCAAACACTTCATTTCTGCAAACAATTGAATCCATATTCAATTGCTGTCACACAAGGAAGTTTGAGCACAAGTGACAGAAACAGGGTTCTCCCAGATCCCAACAGCACCTGTAGTACTAGCAGGAGAGAAAAAGATTCTTACCCTGGAGCTAAGGCATTACGAATGTCAATACTTAATAAAGGAAGGAAAAATGTAGCATTGTGTCAAATAGCATGTGTACAGCATGAATCTAGTCGTGGCCAAGGACATCTGTCCTGATATTCCCTACCATGGAAATAGTCCCACCTGATACCAGGGGCTTTCCTCTGGCCACATCAGCCCTTGTCTATTCTGACTAAACCTTCTTTAGATTTTTATGGCCGTAACTTTCTCAACTAATAGGAATGTATCATCATTGCTCAACAGCATACCGCATTTATTGCATGAAACTTTTAGCTATGGCAAAATATTTTCACCATCCAGCCCATCCTCTTGCCAAAGAATTATGCTTATAAAACTGTTTTGTATTTTGATAGTCCCCAATATGGAAATAAGAAGGGAATAATAAACCTATGATCCCAGTCAAATAGAAACAGCCAAGCACTCATCGTCCACTCCACCCCTCTTCCTGGTCTAAGGTGGTACCTCACAACGACCCTTTTCTCTGTTGTTTTTGAGACCGTCTTACTCTTGCCCAGGCTGGAGTGCTGTAGCACAATCACAGCTCACTGCAGCCTCAAACTCCCAGGCTCTTGAAGTGCCCCCTGCGTCAGTCTCCTGAGTAGCTGGAACTATACGCATGTGTCACCACACCCGGGTAAGTTTTTGATTTTTTGTAAAGACAGCATCTCGCTATGTTGTCCAGGTTGCAATACCCCTTTAAATAAATGTCCCTTTAGAACTTAACAAGAACATGTAGAACAATATCGTCAACCCTCTCCTCTCCCCAACTCCTTCTTTTGATGCGAATCACAGGGAGTAAACATTTTTCCAGAATCACTTAGCCCATATCAGGAATCAAACCCTACATGCGGTCCTCTGTGATGTGCTAAACTCATCTGCTTAGGTCCTGGCAGCCAGAAAAGATGACTGGGGGTTAATAACGAGTAAACTCCCCCATTAGGAGGGCCTTTCCCACCCAGGCCCCCATTCCTACTGCCACCATCTGCGTTTGTTCTTCTGCTACAAAAGAACTCAAACTGGGTGGTGGGCCTGTTATTTTTAAGTCTTTCAGTAGCGGCTATACCCAGAACTGCTTCATCACAATTATCCTCACCAAACGAGGAAACTTCACATTGAGAATGGATATGGTTTTCAGCCAGCACCAAATGTCTCTCCTTCTGCCTTTTTGTCTTTCCGATCAATCAGAACATGTGAAACTCCCAAATGAAGAGTAAACACACAGCCCAGGTTCCTTTCATCTCCTAACATATGTCATGAAGGGGGAGGGAGAAAACTCGATTCCCAGCTTCAATCAGCCCTTGGTATTCTGCGAAACTCAAAGGAGGTTGTGTGGCGCTGTGGAGGAGTGCCGAATGTGGGCCGGCTCCTCCGAAGGTAATAGGTATTCGCTGCATACCTGAGTCTTGGAGTCATTATCTCTCCTGTGAGCACTTCTGTATTTATACATAATGAGATCATTACCAGGCAGCTATTCCAGTTTTATTCAGACTTTAATATTTCTTAAAGAAAAAAAAAAGTAGCATACAAAAGGGTTTGTGATGCCAACTCAATCAGACGTGCTGTTGATGGAGAATTATTCAAGTGCAAGCCAGAACAGGCAAAAAAAAAAAAAAAATTTCAGAGAGGTTTCTGTCAAAGCTGAGTTCTCCTGTGACGATGTTTCAAGCAAATGTGCCGAAGTGTCCAGAGGTGAGGAAGGAAAATAACAACGCACAGAAGAGAGGGATGTGTATAGGATTAAAACGCGGCACGTCGCAGCCTAACTAACTATTCAGGCAGGTAGGGCATGTGCCTCCTGCCGAAACTCGACTCCCATCCCCGCTTTCAGTGGGTAATTAGACCAGGGAAGCAGCTTTACTTGCCATAGGCTTCACTAGGAGCAGTCAGGTTTTAGAAATTAACCCTTTGGTGGGTGCTACTGACTTTTGTGATTGAACTCCGGTGGTTAGGAAAGGTAGGTAAAGGCAATTCCTTCCTCCTCTCACAACATGCTTTAAAGAAGGGAGTTTCTGTCTTTTCAGTCTCATTGCATCTTCAGGGGGAAAAAAGAAATACAGAAGAATTTTCTTTCCCTTTGTCCAGAGAACCCCCATTCATAGAATATGGCTAGAAATTCAGTGCCCCTGCTAATCAAATATTCTGGGAAAGGCTCTATCCATTTTCAGCAAATTAGAAAATCAAATGAAATCAATTGAATACTAAAAGAAACAAAAAGAAATCTCTCTTGATAATCCAGACAGCACCTCAGGATGATGCCAAGCCTTGGGTGACAACTGTGAAGGTGGTTCCTCACTGGCCCCCACTTTTAGAAATACACTCTGCTAACGTGAGCTCTCTGGATGTTTGCACTTTGGATAAACACAAGCTTACTGAATCATTTCTGGGATCTATGGTTTATCCTGTGACACAAATCCAAGAAGACTATCATTTTAGCTATTCGCTCCCTGTCCTGAAACTGCAGATGGGAATAAGCAGATGGAGCAGGAATGCAGACTTGTCATCACATAAACATAAAATGAAAGGATCCTGGCTCTTTCCTTATGGTGGTTGTAAAGCACCCATTATTTTTCCCCTAGCACTTCCTAACAGGCAAAACCAAAATAACACTGGAAGGAAATTTACAGAATGCGCATGCTGTCCACTGAGCCCCCAAACACTACTCAAAATAGCATTGGTAGATTTTTTATTATTATTATTTTTGTTATTCTACTTAAAGAGATACCCTGTAATGGTTAGGAGTTAGTTCTGATAACATTGTTAAGGCTATTTTATAGATCCTAGTCTTAGGATATACTCAATGTTTAGAAATCAGTTTGAGAAGGAAGAAAAGAAGGGAGAGGGAGGAAAAGAGGGAAGGAGGGAGGAAAGAGAAAAAAGGAAAAAAGGAAGGGCAGCAAGTGGGTGGGAGGAGGAGAGAAGAGTAGAAGGATAGAGATCTCTGGGCTCTGCAAAATCTAGCTATCTCTGCTATAATCTATACTATGTAGGCAAAGAAGTACATCAAAATAGTCCTAAAAAGCACTTGAACTTAAAGAGATGTAAACACGAAAATGAGAATAATTTTATCTCCTCAATTAAATCTGCAATAGCTAATCATAGTAACTATTTTAAGATTAACTCCTTGAGGCTGGGCATGGTGGCTCACATCTGTAACACCAGCACTTTGGGAGGCCGAGGTGGGCGGATCATGAGGTCAAGAGATCGAGACCATCCTGGCCAACATGGTGAAACCCCATCTCTACTAAAAAAATACAAAAATTAGCTGGGTGTGGTGGCACACACCTGTAGTCCCAGCTACTTGGGAGGCTGAGGCAGGAGAATTGCTTGAACCCAGGAGGCGGAGGTTGCAGTGAGCCGAGATCACGCGACTGCACTCCAGCCTAGTGCCTGGCAACAGAGCGAGACTCTGTCTCAAAAAAAAAAAAAGATTAATGCCTTGAAAAGGGGAAGAATCAGCCCAAGTAAGACTTATTAAATGTCTGTCCATTGTTCACTATTGCATTATTGTGTGTTAGCAAGTTTGGGGGTGGGAGAGCAGTATGTGTGCATGTGGGGGAAGGTGGGTGAGAGTGAGAAAAAGAGAAATTTCACTGACCATCAGCCTGGATTCTCCAGGGAGCACAGTAACCCAACAGTGCTCCTCCATCTGCCTCCCTTGGGCAAAGAGCACCCTTCGCTCTGTCAGCCTTTTGATCTACCCTCCCAGCCTTAAGAGATCTCTCTTTTTCTCAAAAACCAACTGCCTCTCCAACATTCTCACCCTATCCTCCAATGGTCCTTTCCTTCTGTCACCAAAGATGTTGATGTTCCTCCTCTACGGAAGATCCTCCCTAGGCTGGTCTCAGGAGAGATGGATCCCAGCCCCTTCTTCTGTGGACTGGCCTGAGACAGCAAGACTGCTAGCATCATTTCCTCTCACGCTCACCCTAGTACTGCCTCAAATACTGCTTTATTCTGATCTCTTCTTTACTAGCGAAATCACCTCACCACTCATTCTCTCTGGACACATCAGAAATATGGCTGTCATGCTCACCACACCATTCATCCAATTGAATCCTTGTGCCAAGTCCTATTGTCTATACTAATTCTTAATCCCTTGGACTTTTTAGCTGTATCTGATGTGGCTGAGGAAACTCTTCTTGCAACCCTTTTTTTCTGAGCTTCCCACACTGATCCGCTCATAGCCTGTTCCTCCCTTTCTCTTTTTTATCTGGTCCCACATGCTTGCTATGGGGCACGTGGTTTTATTCACAGTCGGGCAGCCAGCTACACATGGGATGGCTTCAGAGATGATAAAATACATTCTCCAACCCCACATTCCCTGTCCCTACCATGCACAGAGCACTCCATCACACCAAATATTTGATTGAAGATACATCCCTTTGAGTTAAAGTACTGTGTCTCACAGAATCTTCTATTCAAAAGTAAATAGCTTTCAGAAGCTGTACATTCATCCATCATCTATTCATACAAAATAAATTTAATAGATAATTCATGTTTCCTCAGAAATAAAAAGGTGGCACACTGAGGAAATGGACTCCACTTTGAAGGAATGTCAACTCTATTATCTGGTTAGAAAAAAAGGCTGAGCATGGTAGCTCCGGCTTGTAATCCAGCACTTTGGGGGGCTAAGGCGGGAGTATGTCCTGAGCCCAGGGGTTTAGACCAGCCTGGGCAATATAGCAAGACCCTGTCTCTACTGAAAATCAAAAAATTAGCCAGGCATGGTGGCACATACCTGTAGTCCCAACTACTTGGGAGGCTGACAGGATTGTCTGAGCTGAGGAGTTGGAGGTTGTGGTGAGCTATGATCGTGCCACTGCACTCCAGCCTGGGCAGCAGAGCAGGACTCTGTCTCTTTAAAAGAGAAAAAGAAAGCAAAAAAAAAAAAAAAAAAAAGAGGGAAGGGAAGGGGAGGAGAGGGGAGGGGAGGGAGAAACCATGTTCAAGAAAATGCTGTAAATATATATTTAATACCCATAAAAATACTGTTTACATAATTAAAACAACATAACAAATTCCCATAATTGACAAATGGCAAGGTCATAATCTATTAAATCTCCAGAACTCTCACCAAAGATGACAAATCTGATGCTCCCTTAGAAAGCAGAAGGTCTCTGGGAAGGAGGATTCTGGAAAAGTTAAATTGCAATATCTGTCTATGACGTTTCTGAAATAATATGATGATTTAGTGTCAGAAACATGACAGAGAAGTTTTTTATTCTGCTCAATGTTTTAAGCAAAACAGCCCTGTACTCTAAGCAGAAAAAAATTGGTCACAGAATTTTGCTGTGAGCCCACAAGGACCTGATTCCTTTTTCCCCTAAGCAGCTTTCTCTGCACATGTGCTCTGTGAGGAACACTCAACTCCGTATCATTGCTGTCCATAAAGTCTTAGATCCTGACCCTCTTGAGGGGCTCACTACCATTTAAACTACTGTTAGCATCAGGAGTTACAGACCAGCCTGGCCAACATGGTGAAACCCTGTCTCTACTGAAATACAAAAATTAGCTGGGCGTGGTGGTGAGCACTGGTAATCCCAGCTACTTGGGAGGCTGAGGCAGGAGAATCAATTGAACCCAGGAGGCAGAGGTTGCAGTGAGCTGAGATTGTACCATTGCACTCCAGCCTGGGTGACAGAGTGAGACTCCATCTCAAAAATAAATAAGTAAATAAAAAATAAACTACTGTTGGCAATCACTATGCTGAGCATAAAGCAACTGAGTGTTCATTTGTCAGAGTTCAGCCTCTAATTTCTGAGGCTGCCCAAGATGCTTCTTCCGATGGTCCTGGAGCCCAGATCAGTGAGTAGCAAGTAAACTGTCTAGATACTGTATGTGAGGGTGGCCAAGATTAAATTTCTCTTTTCTCTGCCTGCAAGATGTACTATGGTACTAGATTAATAAGATTACACCTCCACTCTGGAGCAAAGTGCCACCTTTAATCATTTTCAGCAGTGTACCACCTGACCCTCCACTCTTAGGTTTATGAACAATAGGAAAAGATCACCAGGCAACATCAAAAGCCAAAAATATCATGTCTCTGAAGACCTTCTTATGAAGAGTCTTATGAATCAAAGCAAGGGCATAGCCACCTGATATTTCACAAACAGAAGAAGGAAAAATTGAGAACCCCTAGTGTTTGTAATAAGGGAAACTTTGAAAATTGTATTAAAGTCAGAACTATATAGCATTTGCAAGGAATATCCTTACATTGTACACTAACATCATAAAATGAAATTCAAGCATATCCTAGAAACTGAGTGAATGGTGGATGTGACTGGGCTGATTCTTGGGTTCTTTGCCTCCTTATGAGCCTGACTGGCCACGTCCTGTGGGAGAAAACAAGATGGGGTTAGAGGGCAAATAGAGAGTCTCTTGCCCCACTGTAAGTAAATGCTACCATGAGCAGGGTCTGATTACAGGAAACATTGCCTAAAGGTGATGTATTTAGTTATTCTTTCCATGAAAGAAGACATCTATCCTCCTATATCAACAAGATGTCTTTTTCCAGAAGCCATTAGAGCAGGAGTTCTTAGTTGTCCTATATCAGGGATTAGCAAATTACAGTCACAGGTCAAGTATGGCCCACCATCTATTTTTATTAATAAAGTTTTATTGGAACACAGCCACACTTATTAGTTTACATATTGTCTAGGGCTACTTTCTTACTTCAGTAGTAGAGTTGAGTAGTTATAACAGAGATCTTACAGACTGCAAAGTCTAAGATATTAACTATTTGACCCTTGGCAGAAAAAGTCTACTAACTTTTGCCCTATATCCTCCATGGCAAAATTTAAATAATTATAATAAAAGTCAATGTTCATCAAACTTTTCTAATGTGCAATGTGGCATTAAACACTATACATGAACTATATTATTAGATCTCCACAACTGCTCTAGAAAGTAGGTATTTTTGTTTTCCTCATTTTAAAAGTGAAGGACCCAAGGCTTACAGAAGTAATAAGGTCTCAGAACTAAGAAGTGGCAAAGGCAGAATTCAAAGCCTGTCAGTCTGACTCCAGTGCCCTGTAACATATTAAACATATAAACGCTGGTAAACAGTAGATGCCACTTACCAAGTGCTTACTATACACTAGCCTTTGCATATATTGTCTCTAAAGCTTACCACTGCCTGTGCTTGTATATCCAAAAGATCAGGCAACAGGCACCCAGACTGGTGAATTGATTTGCCCAAGATCAGACTGCGGACAGTAGAAAATCCTGTGTTCAAACTCAGACTCCATAGTGCTTTCATTATATATGCCATCTCACTGCAGAAAGATAGTATTTCAGAAATAACATAATAGACATTAGAGACTGTCATTTTTTTTCTAACTTCCCATTCTGTCTAGAAAGACTATAAGGTAACACACCCAGGTTCTAGCCCTCACTTAATCATTAATGATCTTTGTGGCTCCTGGCAGGTCATTTAACCCTTTCTGATGTCAATTTCCTGGCTGGCAAAGGAGGTCGCTCAGATTGGCTGCTCTGTAAGATCTTCCAGCCTCCAATACACTCTAAACCTTCAGTGCTGTCCCTCTGAGAATTACGTCATCACTTTTGTACTCTCACACTCTCTCTCCCTTTCTCTCCCTTTTTTCTCTCCCTTTATCATCGTGTGTGTGTGTGTGTGTGTGTGTGTGTGTGTGTGTGTGTGTGTGTGTGTGTGTGTGTGTGTTTTCCTGGTAATTCCAAACAACTACCTGAATGATCCAGGGAAGTTTTTTATTTAAAACTCCTCACTCTCAAAGTACTGGAATTATATAGGCGTGAGTCACTATACCCAGCTCCATTTGTGTAAATTTATTTCTATTACATATTTTTTAAGAGATAGGGTCTGGCTATGTTGCCCAGGCTGGTCTCCTGGGCTCAAGCAATCCTCCCCTCTCAACCTCCAGAGTAGCTAGCACTGCCAGCATACCCCACCACACCCAGCTTCTATCACGTCACTTTGAATGGCTGCATGATGTTCCACAATAATTATATACTACAGCTTATTAAAGTGTTCCTATATTCTTAGACATTTAAGTTGTATACATTTTCTACTATTAGAAACTATGTTGTGATTAAACATTTGTGTATGTGCAATAAATAAATAAAATAAAACTCCTCATCTGAGATAATCTCTCATTATGGATCCTAATTGCCTTTCATTCAAGAGAGAGGCTAAGTGCTCACTGCAGCAGTACATATACTAAAATTGGAATGATACAGAGAAGATTAGCATGGCCACTGTGCAAGGATGACACACAAATTCGTGAAGCATTCCATAAAAAAAAAAAAAAAGAGAGAGAGAGAGAGAGGCTAAAATCTCCTCCAATAGTACCTTATCATTACAGGATGGCTCATGAAAATAGCTGCTCCCTCTTAGAACACTAAGGAGATTCCAGACACGTGACTCTTTCTGCTTCTTCATTAATTTTGTTATCTCTGATTTGATGTATTTCAGTTAATCTATTAAACAGCCAGTAAGATCTAATTTCCTGAGGCCCAGATGGGTTAAATGCAATAAAATGTTCTTTTAATATTATGTGATTTGGTGGATGTCATTGTTTTTCTTTATTGTGAAATTTTAAATCACTAGTATCCATCTGATAAATTAAGGAAGTAAGGCCTATTGCTGTTCCTAAAAGATAGAGCCTGCCCACCAATGATAGACTGGATAAAGAAAATGTGGCACCTGTATGCCATGGAATATTATGCAGCCATAAAAAAGGATGAGTTCATATCCTTTGCTGGGACACAGATAAAGCTGGAAACTATAATTCTTAGCAAACTAACAGAGGAACAGAAATCCAAACTCCACATGTTCTCACTCATAAGTAGGAGTTGAATAATGAGAACACAGGGAGGGGAACATCACACACCGGGGCCTGTCGGGAGGTGGAAGGGCAAAAGGAGGGATAGCATTAGGAAAAATGCCTCATGTAGATGACAGGTTGATAGATGCAATAAACCACCATGGCACACATATACCTAAGTAACAAAGCTGCATGTTCCGCACATGTACCCCAGAATGTAAAGTATAATTTAAAAAAAAAAGAAAGAGCTTTCTCGATGAGTTGTTTTATCTCTATCTCACTTCCTGATCCTATTATTTTTTTCTATAAATTATCAAACTTTAAGGACCATTGAATTCTCCTGATAGATGCCTTCAGGAGGTTAAAAACCGCCTCTCAAGCAAAGACTGAATTCTAAAAACTGCCTTTTTTTTTTTTTTTTTTTTTTTAAAGATGGGGTTTCACCATGACGGCCAGGCTGATCTTGAACTCCTGATCTCAGGTGATCCACCCACCTCGGTCTCCCAAAGTGCTAGGATTACAGGCGTGAGCCACCACGCTCGGCCAAAACTGCCTTTAGAATTTCTCAAATGGTGGCCTCTGTCAGCCTAGGTCCCCTCACTTTAACTGATGGACAAAACTGATGTAGGAAAATACATTGATTGAGTTTTCTTCTTTTAGTGACTTGTTTAAAAAAAAAAGAAACAAAGAAAAAGAAAAAAAGGCCATCTTGCCCGCGATCCCTTTAAGCCTTTTTAATTGCAAAAAATTTTTTATGGTGTTGCTGACCTAGCCTTAACAGAGTTCATTTCAGAAATGTGCTGAAGTGGGTACCAGTGCTGACAACTAAGGCTGAGAAATGTTTTCAGTATCACGACTCTACATTTTTCTCCTGTCTGTGAGGTTCAGGGATTCATCCTGTCTGAATCATGCCTGCCCTTTGTTTATGCATGAATAAGATATTCTAGACACTGAGGGCACCACGCAGACACCAGCCCTTCCTGGAAAAATAAGACCTAGACCTCAAATCAGGGTGAATACACGGACTCCCCAGGGCCAACTAATTTCTAAATGTGAATAAAGATACATTGGTTAGCAAGCTTGGTCCAAATCTCCTATTACCCCCTAACCTTTAGCAAGACAAAAATGTAACATATAATGGATCCTAAAATTAACAGCACATTTTGCTTTTCAGTTGATCAGATCAGCTGAGAATGGGGTCAGTCTCTTACCTCCCCGAGATAAGAGGTTGTCACTGTTTGAGTGCATTTATCTGCACCAGAGACATTAGGCCTCAGAAAATGTCTGACAACTTAGAAGCTCAGAATATAAATCAAGAATAAACCTGCAAAAACAAATCAGCTTCATTCCCTAAATCCTGATAGGGTCACACCTAAAACATCCTCTTCCTGTATCATTCAGGAAAATGTCTTTGCCCATCAATTCACTGGATAACCATTTATTGGGCACCTGGTATTTGCAAAACACTATTCTAGGCACTGGGGATCTTCTGGACACAATAGACAAAGTCTATACAGTAACAGAGCTTACATTCTAATAAAGGAGACAGGCTATCAACAAATATGAAAAATGTATGAGAATAGTTAGTGCTATTTTGAAGACAAAACAGAATAATATAATACAAAAGGACTATACTAGCTTGGGTAGTCAAGAAAGATTCTCTGAGGAGTTGACATTTAAGTTCATGAATAAAAACATGGCACCCTGTGAAGATCTTGGCTAGGGGAAGGACAATCCAGGAATAGGAGATATCTAGTGCAAAGGTCCTAAGATGAAAGGGAACTTGAAGTTCTTAGGAAACCAGTATAACAGGATGAAGGAGAGGAAAAGATATGTAAGATAAGGTCAGAAAAGCAGAGGCCAGCTCTCATAAGGTCCTGAAGACCCAGTAGAGCGCTTCATTTTGGTCTAATTATCATGGGAGCTATAAGAAGATTTTTATAGAGAGACCTTTGCAATCTGATAGGTTTTTTAAAACAGTACCCTGTCTGCCATAAGGGGAATGGATTGTAGGAAAGCAAAAACAAAACCAGAGAGATCACTTTAGAGGCAACCGCTATGGTCCAGATGAGAGATGATGAGGCTTTTACAGAGGTGATACTTGGCAAAGGTGGGGAGAAATGGGAAGTGTAGGAACATGTTTTGGAGACTGGATGGCAGGATTCGTTGATGGATTTGATGCGGGGGGTTAGAGTGTCAAGAATGACTCTCAGGTTTTAGCTGGCTGGAAGTACATTGGACCTGTTCACTACTCTGGCATCTGAGATTGTGACGTTTTAGCCAAATGGCACCAAATGCACAACAAACTGCACTATAAATTTGAAATGCACAAGAGAAAACTGGTATATTTTACAAACTATCACCAGAGAAATCATCGCTATTCTGATTCTTTCCTTCAGAGCAAGTGTGTAACTTGAGAAAGCCTCTAAGCATGACTGCATACTGGTAGTATTCTTAACTTAAGCAGAAAGAGTGCATTTCCTCATTATGTCCTCGTAGCTTCGAGGCACAAGAAATGGAGAGTGGGCTGGGGATTCTGTGCTTTGTTAAAGTGAAGGGACAATCAGCATCAGGAACATTAGCCACGGCAGTACACAGGATTGCCAGACGATGTATGAAAAGAAAAACCAGTCATCTGAATTGAATTTTCAGCTGGAGCCTAAGAGGCCAAATTTAATCATCCACCAAAAATTATCACACAAGTCAATACTTCCTCCCTTCTCCTTGCAAAGGGAAGGAAATGGATTCTTTATTTTTCAGTCAAGCAGGTGGCCTTGAGGCAGCTAACCAGCTGGCTGAAATCTAAATACCTTCACCAAGACAAAAGTCAGTAACATGATTGATTGTCTCCTCATTGTAGGAGAAGAGACCCTCCCCCAGCCAATCAGCATACAGAACTGCTATTGGATTATCAGTGAACCAAACTAGACTTAGAGCTGAGAAACCCCAGTGCCAAATCCCAGGCGCCAATTGGCTGGGGCTTCATCTACCAGCTCAATTACACTTGATGCATTGATTTCTAACAAGGTTCAGTTAGTTTCTTAGTTGCTAAGCCACAGCTTTCTTTTTCAGACCTCAAATAAGTATCTACATTCCCAGTCCATTATTTTAATATATCTGCTTCAACTGCAATTGGTCTGCCCCAGAGTGAAGGTTCTTCCTTTAAACAGGTTGAACGTAGAGACTTCTGAGCAGCTCAGAAGCTGCCACAGGAAATCCCTATCAAACTCAGTGTTCTTTCTCCTAGCAGTGAAAAACCGCCCTGGATACATCCCATTTCACTGGACGTGCACAGTTAAGATTCTTTCTGACCAGTGGTTTGTTGTCTCACACCCCAAGCACCTTGACAGCAGGAAGCAGAATGGTTCACCTAGGGTGGCCGCAAACCAGCGTTCTTTGCACAGGGAGCCCCTGGGTGGAGGTAAGACCAGACCAAACGCAGTGTGAGGTGGCACTCACAGACCGCAGTGGGTTTCCTGCCTCTGTACTGAAATTCTCATGTTCATCTACAATATCGTCTGGTCTCAAACCCAGGAGGAATATGAAAATTGAGGAGATCCTGGCTAGGCGCGGTGGCTCATGCCTGTAATCCCAGCACTTTGGGAAGCCAAGGCAGGCAGATTGCTTGAGCTCACAAGTTCGAGACCAGCTTGGGCAACGCAGTGAAACCCCCATCTCCACTAAAAAGGCAAAAATTATCTGAGCATGATGGCGCATGCTGTAATCCCAGCTACTCAGGAGGCTGAGGCAAGAGAATTGCTCAAACCCAGGAGGCAGAGGCTGCGGTGAGCCAAGATTGCACCACTGCACTCCAGCCTGGGTGACAGAGTGAGACCCTGTCTCCAACCCAAAATAAAAAGACCCTCTCTTAATCAGTGAAGAACAAAGGTGTCAAATTCTACTTGCTCCGTGATATTTACCAACCTATCAGTACCTCAAATTTCTCATTGGTAAAATGGAAAAGGAGAGTCACCAAAATAAAACACTAGAGAAGGGGATTGTAAAGCAGTGGGATTAACTTTCTACTGAGTGGAAATGTCACCCATTGTGTCAGAGTAGCTCCTCCTGAGAGCTGTAATAGAATGGTGTCCCTTAGTCCTAAGAAAATCAAAGAGCATAGTTTACTCTCTATCTTTTGTTTGTTTTTCCTTATTCTTCTTGGTGATTGCTGGCACCGTGGTTTGTAATGTTTGTTACTAGCCTTGGTATCTGAGCTTAAGAAAAAAGTCCTCGTAGAAAGAAGCTGTCACAGAGGCAAAAGGAATCAGCCAACCACCTATTACCCTAAAACACCACTTTCCACAAAGCTCAAGATGAAAGTCAACAGTCTTCATGTCATGGCACAGAAATCTTTCCTCTCTCCGCTCAGGAAGGTTATTTTTCTCCTAAACACTGAACATCAGACTTGTCAAAAAATGTTCCTTATTGATCTGACAGAGACCGAATATTGAAGTTAAAGAGACATTTGCTGAAATATCTCCCTCGTCTCGGGAAAAGCCAAAATTCTGTTGTTGACCCTGACCGTGAAGATTAGAATAGAGGTGTGTGAAAACAGAGGTAGTGCTGATAGAGGCACACCTCCAGCCTCGGAATGTAAGCCTTGTGATTGATTAGAGGCAGGAACCCAAGCTCTCAGCGAGGGGAATGTGGGAGCAGGGGGCGGGTGGCAGCTCGGCTCCTCTCCACACCAACCGGATTAGTGACGACATCACGGGAGTTCAATGGCTGCTCTGGTTCTCTTTCCCTTCTTTCCTTCTATGCTCTTAGGCAGAAGCACAAATACATCTTATAAGAAAACCTATTATCAGCGACAGAGAGGAATGTTATTTTTAAAGGACTCCTTTCAGCCATGAGCCTCCACGCAGAGCCTGCATCCAGACAGCCCTCTCCTCCTGGGCTTTTTCCCAAGGGGCAAAAAGCCACATTGTATGGACCGCGCGAAGTTGGGTTACTCAGTGGGCATTCTGAGTATGTCTCCTTCCCCAGGCGCTCAAAGTTCAGTTACGATTCTATCTACAGGAAAGAAAAGGTAGAGAAAAGCCTTTCTGTGGTTTCTTTTTTTCCACATTAATGGTATCCTTTATACTCAGTGGTTTTTTAAAATGGGGAAGGAAGGAAGGAAGGGAGGGAGGGAAAAGAAAGGGAAAGGAAAGGAAAGGAGGAGGGAGGAATGCAGGCCGGCTAGAGGATGCTTTTAAAGTCAAGAAAGTGAGCAGGAGCATGCTGACGTGGCACTGAGGCACACCACCTGTGGGCATGGAGCAGCGTAAGCAGGGGTCATAATCGCAGAGGGGTCACATCACAGCACCTGGGGAGGGAGGGAGGGAGGATTTGCTATCAGAATTGCCTGAGCAACTTCCCCAAAATACCATCCTCCTCCTCCTCCCCACTAAGATTCCCAGGTTGATTTACAGCGCAGTATGGAAGGATGTCCGAATGTGTTGAGTGAAAAATGCAAGATGCAGAAGACTGCTTTCAGAAGGATCCCATTTCTGTTAATAATACAGTCATAATTACATGTCTTATTTGCACATGTCATTATATTCCTAGAGTAATATGAAAGAATACACGGCAGATGTAAGCAGTGGTTTTCTCTAAGAGATGACATTATGATGGGCTTTCACTCTTAAATTAACATATTGGAATATTTCACATTGTTAATTGCTATGTTTCTCCCCCATCTGGTCTCACCAGACCCCTTTATAGGGGTCCACAAACCACAGAACAAGAAAAATGCTTCAAATACTTAATTTTTAAGAAAAAATAATAGGGCTCACACCTGTAATCCCAGCACTTTGGGAAGCCAAGGCAGGCAGATCAGCTGAGGTCAGGAGTTTGAGACCAGCATGATCCACATGAAGAAACCCTGACTCTACTAAAAATACAAAGGTTAGCCAGACATGGTGGTGCATGCCTGTAATCCCAGCCACTAGAGAGGCTGAGGCAGGAGAATCACTTGAACACTGGAGGCAGAGATTGCAGGGAGCCAAGATCACACCACTGCACTCCAGCCTGAGCAACAAGAATGAAACTCTGCCTCAAAAAAAAAAAAAAAAGAAAAAGAAAAACTTGTTTTCTGCCCTAAATCTAGAGCAGGAAGATTCCTCCACACACTGACAGAGCAAAGTTTTAGGTAGAGCCCCCATGTCTAGAGAGAAGAAACGGAGGAGGCATATTACAGGGGCAGGAGTGGGTGACAAGAGTAGCTACGATCCCCCACAGAAGAGAAAGTCTGCAGACTCCAGGGAGCTGTCGCAAGCTGAGAAGGGCTGAGGTGTCGCCACTTTGCCCCAGGGTGAGGACCACCCATCACCAAGGGTCATTGTCACCCAGTGGTGTCCCCTGTGCAGTGGCACTAATCAGCTTCCCCAAGTCTACCCAGAATGACCCTGTGCCTGCCTCCCAAGCCCCCTCCAGTGGAAACTCCCAAGCTCCAGTCCAGCAACACCAGACACCCATGAGCTGCCCCTTCGCCCCAAATCAGGTGAGACATGAACACTAGACTTCAAGGTGAAATCGAGCCTTGCACTGGGCCAGGATGGGACCAGAGGGAACAAGTTTGGAAGCACTGAGCCAGGATGGCGGTGGACACGCTGCCTTTGGTGTATGCACATTTCAGAATGCGTCATGTGTTGCTGCATGCATGTGCTGCTCTGTGATGAAAAGCCTGATTTGAGGGAACCCAATTTGACTCAACATTCACTATTTATCAAGTACAACCTCCACATTGACTCTTAAGACCTTCCCTCCCTCAACTTTCTCTCAGACCAAGTCAGTGTCTAATTAATTTCCAAGGACATCTTTCCATCTTCTATAGGCACACACATGCCACACACACTCCACCCACACAACACACTATACTCCCACACAGTGCATACACACCACACACACTCTACCCACACAACACACACACCACACTATACTCCCACACAGTGCACACACACACACCACACACACTGTAGCCACACAACACACACTCACACTACACTCCCACATAGTGCACACACGCACCACAAACATACCACACACACATACACACACACCACACTATACATGACACACCATGCACACACAATACGACACTATACACGACACACCACACACAGTACACATACACCACACACTACACTATATTACACATACCACACACGCATACACACACACACACATACACACCACGCTGTACTCCATACACCATGCACACACACACGATGCTGTACTCCATATACCATGCACATACACACCACACACAAACCACACTATACACTACACACCACATGCGGACCACACTATACACCACACACAAACCACACTCTACACCACACATCACACTATATACTCCACACATTGTGCACACCACACACACACACACACACACACACACACATACACGTCTCATGTAACCTCTTCACCTTTCCATCTGCACTCCCAAGGTCTCTGCCTGGAATACCTCCCTCTGCCCTCTCCTTCCTTAGCTGTTCCGGGAATGCTGACTGAATTTCCCAGTGGCTTTGGGGACAGTCACCTCGGTTTGCAGTCTCGGGTCTGTCATTATCTGCCCTCACACAGCTTGCATTGGGACTGTCTCCTCAGCATGGTCAGTTCCACTGCACAATCGTGGCACACCATTTGCCACTGTCTCTGGTCTCTGACATAGCATCCGAAATCCACTGCTCTCCTATGAAAGATGACCACTCACTTATCCTCCTGGGATCTGCAGCACTATTTCCAGAAAGTACATTTTCAAGCTGGAAAGGGCTTTTTCATCCTTCTTGACATTCATTGTAATAAGACTCCATTATCAGATTAGCAGAGAAGGACGATGCTAAGAAGTGACACTGCACAAAATTTGATAGTTGACAGAGATCCCGTCCCATTTGGTATTCACTCATAGAATGTCGTTTGGTCTTCAAAAAAGGGCACATTAGAATGAGATTCTTTCACCTCCATTTCTGCTAATGAGCCCAAAAGAATTAATGATAGAAAAGTGACTGGGACAGATCTCCCTTATACAGATGTACAGAGATCACCCCCCAGTCCCTTACATAACTCCTGGTATCTGCATTCAGATAAGGATAGAAAAAGACGGCAGAGAGAAGAGAGAATTTTGGTTAGGAGTTTTGGTGAGACTCATCATTGGAGAGAGTTATGCTGCCTGAGTCTTGTAAGTACCCAGAAAACTCCCTTGGAGTACAGGGAGGTGGGGTCCCCCAGACCAGTAAGGGGACTTCAGGGGACCACACTGAAAAGTGTTTCCTGCAGCTGCATACGTACATGCTGACCAGCACAAATCACTCATGAGAAAGAGTGGCTGAAATGTGGAAACCCAGAAGATCCACACTGTGTTCCGTTTGCTACATGAGTCTGACAGCCAGCAAGGGTTCTGACGCAGAGAATCTGGCTGGGAAAGGAGCTGGAGGTCAGTTCTGGATCCCTGCTCGCTGGGTCTGTGGCCTCAGCAGCTGCTGAGAAAGCAGAGGTTCAACTGCCTCCCAGTTGTTCAGAGGCAAATGGTACATCTCTCAGCCTTGACATGTGGTTTTCACATCACTAAATGGGGATGCAGCCCAAGAAGACAGAACCATCCCTGTGTGAGGACCAGAGACCATGATTTATCTCATCCTGATGGAAAGAAAATGACCTCTATCTCCTTACCTGGTGGAAAAGAGAGAGGAGGGAAGAGGAAGGAATAGGAGGGGAGGGGAGGGAGGAAGGAAGAGGGGAGGGGAGAGGGAGAGAGGAGGGGAGGGGGAGAAAAGGGAGAGGAGGGGAGGGGAAGAAAAGAGAGAGGAGGGAAGAGGAATGAATAGGAGGGGAGGGGAGAGGAGGAGAGGGGAGGGGCGAGGGAG
>CAUYQU010063440.1:0-66645 GCA_963574635.1 Cheracebus regulus | reverse complement strand
TCTGTCCTTCTCTTCCATTCTTGACTACATCAATCAACTGAACCTCTCTAGTTAGGCTCCTTCTTTTATCTTCCACAAAGGAATCCTCCTCCCTTCTCTTTCTTCCTAATTTTGTATTATGGGAGATAGCATGGGGAGAAATGCCAGATATAGGTGATGGGGAGGAAGACAGCAAATCACACTGCCATGTGTGTACCTATGCAACAATCTTACATGTTCTTCACATGTACCCCAAAACCTAAAATGTGATAAAAAAAAAAAAAGAAAAGAGAAAAAAATAAAAGTTCAAAAACAGGTCCTACAGAGACTGAAATTGTATTTGATAGGGCAGATTAGGGGAAGGCAATTTGTGTACACACACACACACACACACACACACACACACACACACACATGCGCGCACACACACACACACAGACCTGGCCTTGTTTTGCATGTTTCCAATTTCCATGAATTTCAGTTATCATGATTTAATTAGATATGCCCATCTCTCAACAAAAATGGTTCAAATTTCTGCTACCAAGGCATATTAACTGTGAGTGATTTCGTAAAGTACAGACTTCATTGCTGACTCTTCAGTTCACAAATCCCACCATGTAACTAGCAGATATATATCCTGACTGGTGACCAATCATATCACTTCTTTCAAAGTCTATGGGTGATGGGCCGTGGCACCTCTGTTAATCAGTTCACACACAGACAGCAAAGGAGATAGCTGTGTTTCCTCCCTGTCTCCCAGTGACACATCTATATGACACTTCAAAAGAATGGATCCTAGAAATAGGGAGCTGTCCCACTAAGATGACAGTACAGCAAAGGTACAAAAAGTGATAATGCTGGAAATGAAATTTGCATCAAATATAAATGGAATTATAGCAGAAATAGCTGCCTTGGGAATGTTCACACTGATACTGCTCAAGACAGCAGTGAGAAGAACTTAGAAAAGGTAAACTTATAACCTGGAAGTGAAGACTGTAGCTGTGACGAAGGATGAAGGTGCCCCAGAGGCAGTAACACTTATGAAAACTTCACATTAAAGGAACTCTCAGAGATGGTTCAAATCATTGAAAGTGCAAAGGATAAAATGTTGCTTTCTGATCCAAACTTAGAAAGAATGATGACAAATTTGTCAAAGCATAAAAAAAAAAAAGCTTGTTCTGGATCATAAGTTAGATGAGGAGAAGACCAAAAACTGTTCAAACTGCTCTTTCCTTTAATTCTCAATGCTTCTAATGTTTTAAATTAGGTTACTAAATAAACATTTACTCCTTTTTTTCTTAAATTTCCCTATGCATATATAATTGACAGACAGTTTTTAATATTTTGATCAAAAGTGTTAAAGGTCATATAACAGTCCTAATTTTTCCAACTGATTAAGATTGCTTAGTGTGGTTTCAGCTTTCACAGTCATTTTTATTACCTGGCACTACTGTGCAAAGGCAGAACTGAGAGATTTCTCAGTCAGTCTACCTCCCTGTATCTATTTATCCCTATCTAATCCCTATTTATCTATATGAACATATTGATCTCTCTCTCTATCTCTCTCTCTCTCTCTCTCTCTCTATATATATATATATATGCTTACATAATCTGTTAGATCATCATTAATTTTCAGTTCCAACAATAACAATTTACTAATCCCGCCCAATTCCAGGTAACTAGAACCAACCACGTGATTTCATTCTCTAGCTACATTGTCCACCTACATTAGAAGAATCTCAGTGTGAATGTAAAATAGCCCTGGCCCTAGTAAAACAGGCTGCTGTCATCAAGAACTTGACAATGTAATTAACAGAATGATATTTTTGGGCCCTCTAAATTTATCAGTCCCACCATCTGCCTAAAAAATCACCTAAGTCAGAATTTCTCACTGCTTCTTCCAGAGAGAAAATAGTCTCTGACCTGAGGGAACTCCCATCTGATAAGAGATAGAAATAGAACTACTGTCCAAGCTACCCTGGCTTGCATCATCCCTAAATCAAGACTGTTATTGGTTATGGTAGGAAACACAGGCTGTTAATGCAATTAAGTGCTAATAGCCCTGTCGTGTTGCTTTAAAAGGGAGTCGTCAAGTTCCTGAGTGAATCACCTCTGAGATGGAGCAAGACTAAGAAAAATCTGGCAGCAGCTTGGGTATCTTCCCATTAGGTTTTTGCTACAACTGTTTAAACTAAATGTGCCAGTATGGGTTTAATTCAGATTGCCATTATCATCTATTCTCTCAAATGAAACATGAGAGATGAGTGAGTGGGTGGGAGGCAGAGGCATATGAAATATGCCCACTTTTCTGCATGCCTTCACAGTCTTCTGAGTTTACTAAATTGAATTTAGTAAAGTGAATTGCTCTCACCAAAGTGGAAATATCAGAGCTGCTCATGTAAGAGAGAGGGGGGCGTGTATATTTTATTTCTTGTAGGGTGATTCATACTTCACATGGGTCTGCTTCCATGTCTTTGGAGAGAACCATAGAACTCGAGATAGAAAGCCTCCTGTGCCTAGTCGAATGGTGCTGTGGCTCGAACGTGTTCCCCAGTGTTGATGTGTTGGAAACTTAGTCCTTAATGCAACCGAATTGAGAGATGGGACCTTTAAGAGGTGATGAGGTCTTAAGAGCTCTGCCTTCACGCACGGATTAATGCCATGATCACAGGAATGAATTAGTTATTGCAGAAGTGGGTTCCTGAAAAAAAAGATGAGTTCAGTCCACTTCCTGTTATTTCACACACAGACACCAGGGCTGCCTCAGGCACTGGAGGCCTCACCTCTGTCCCAATGTGCCTAGGATTCGAGACATGGAGTCAAAGGAGTCATTGTCCATCGTTAAGTCTTAATGTTGTCTTCCCTTTTGTGTTTTGGACTTAATTAGAAGCAGGCACTCCTTTCTTCTTTCCTGTTTCTCCCTTCTGGAATAGGAATGTCTATCCTATGCCTGTCCTAATGTATTTCAGAAGTGGATAACTTATTTTGATTGCACAGACTCACAGCTGGAGGGAATTTGCCTCAGGATGAATTGCACTTTGAGTCTCACTCATATCTGATTTAGATGAGACTCTGAACTTTGGACTTTTGAGTTGGTGCTGGACCAGGTTAGAACTCTGGGGCTACTGGGATGGAATGAATACATTTTACATATGAGGAGGACATGAATTTTGGAGGGAAGGTGTGGAATGCTATAGTTTAAATATGTCCCCAAAGTTGGTGTGTTGGAAACTTAGTCCCCAGTGCAACAGAGTTGCATTGATGGGACCTTTAAGAGATGATTAGGTCATGAGGGCTCTGTCTTTATGAATGGATTAATGCCATTATCATGGGAGTGAGTTAGCTGTTGCAGGACTGGGTTCCTGATAAAAAGGATGCTTGACCTCCGTCCAGTCTCTCTCGTGCGCATGCTCTCTTGCCCTTGCTTCTTCTGCCATGGGATGACACAGCAAGAAGGTCCTCACCAGGCACAGGCCCCTCATCCTTGGACTTCCCAGCCTCCAGAACTATAAGACATAAATGTCTTTCCTTTATAAATTACCCAGTCACCCAGGTGCGGTGGCTCATGCTTATAATCCCAGCACTTTGGGAGGCCGAGGCAGGCAGATCACCTGAGGTCAGGAGTTGGAGTCCACCCTGGCCAACATGGGGAAACCCCATCTCTACTAAAAATACAAAAATTAGCTGGGTGTGGTGGCGCGTACTTGTAGTTCTAGCTACTCGGGAGGCTGAGGCAGGAGAATCACTTGAACCTGGGAGGTGGTGGAGGTTGCAATGAGCCAAGATTGCATCACTACTCTCCAGCATGGGCAACAGAGTAAGACTCCATCTCAGAAAAAAAAACAAAAACAAAACAAACAACCAAAAGATTGCCCAGTCTATGGTATTCTATTACAGCAACATAAAATAGACTAATGCATGTGGCTAGCAGACTCTCACTGAGCATTACAAATTGACCTTTATGAAATAAATGTGCTCCAGAAAAGCTGCCTGACTTTGGTCAAAACATAATGATTTTTCTATTGATTTCTATTATTTGGTGTTTCTGGTCACCTCTTCTTTGCCCCACTGGTGAGGGAGGTATTCCCCACCCAAAACAGGATGAGATGGCTGAACACACACCACTCAGCCCTGGACAAATGAGACTAGCAGCAGTTCATTAGTCATCTATACTCACAGCCTGGGAGGAGGACACTGCACGCCACGCAGGGCCACACAGGGAGCAGAGTGGCACAGCAGAAGCACTGGGAAACATATTTTCAGTAATAAGATGGTGAGGTGTTCCCTGGTTCTTAGCGGAGCATGTAATTGGGTTCTTTGAATAATTTCACAGGCTTTCAGGGAAATAAAACCCACTAGGTTGAGGACCAGGTGCAGTGCAGCCGGTCCAGCTGATAAGAGAACTAGCTGGGTGGCGGCCATATCAAGGCAGACAGGTTAAGTCACCAGTAGGCTTTTGGGGCCACATGGGGCTCAAAGATGTCAAGGCAACATATGAAGTTTTAAGCCTTACAATGATCATGAGGCCTTACATTGATCAATGTCTCCATATTCTTTAGAAGCAGAGTCTGAGATAGAGATTCTTGGGGAGTGATTTACTGAATGACGGGCTCCTAGGAGATGACTTTTTTTGTAAGGAAATGAGTGAAGCAGGCTAGGCTGCAGAGGAAGGTAAGCAAAAAATGTGGTATTATGTGAAATCTAGTTTCAGCCTGATCCCACCAGCTCTCAGAAGAAGAAATGGCAGCACAGAGCTCTCCCACTTTAAGCCAAGAGAGTCAGGTCTTTGTACACCCATATAAGGCAGCCATTGGCTGTGGGCTCCCGTGGAGGTAGAGAGAGGCCATTCCTGTTAGCCAAGGACAATTCTCTAGAGAAGGAAAAGGTTAAGCTCTGACCAGTCAACATGCATGTCAGGTGAGGCTTGGGTGCACTGGCCTAACAAAGGGAATTTTGGCAGAAGACTAACAATATTTACTATAATCACTGGCGTGTTCCCATGAGGGAAGGAATTCCAGCTGGGACTCCTCAAGGTACATGGGACCTTCAGGTGAGACAGATCTAAATATCGTGGCCAGTACTGTGACATGTTGAAGGTTACAGCCACCACCTAGAAGTCTGCTTTTATTATGCAAATTCTAATAACTCACGTTGGCATTTACTTGCTTTCTTGGCCCTCACATCAGGGAATAATTTTTTTTTGAATGCTTTGAAATTCCCAAATGTAGTTTTCAGAGTTTCTTTGCATCCTTACATTTTTGGTTTGGGCTTTTTATTACTTCTAATAGTACTGGGCTGCTATGCGATGCAAATAAACACATTTCATTTTCCATCTTGAAACTCTCTCAAGTTGGTATTTTCAGGTTTGTAAGCTGAATTCATTTTCTGGTTTAGCAAGTCAGTCAATATGAAGTTTTTTAAATATTGATTTTATTTATAATTAGGAATAAAAATATAAGTGAAGCTATAATTCTAGAATCCGATTTATAAACATCCATATCTACATATGGGCTGCAGCAAGGTGAAAGCAGAGATCTTTATGGAGCCGGAGAGGTCAAGGAGTGCTGTCAGAATTACATTAGTCACTTCTCTATCATCATGATTCAGAGAGAGAGGCCCTAAAATATTTCTCCAGGTATTTTGGCCGTGCAGCTTGTAACCCTGCTGAGAAAAGAGGCTGCTTCTTGTTGAGTTCTATAGCTCCAGTGCCTAGACAGTGTCTGGGAAATCGTAAGTGGTCAACTTGCATTTGTCAAATGCATGAGTCAGTGGACCAGTGGTATTAGCCAGAAAATGGTTCCCTGTTGCCAGTAGACACTACTACACATTTTCTCTGGGAATGAGATACAATTTACATTATGTGTTCAAAGTAGCTTTGCTGGAGATGGGGGAAGAGGAAGGGAAACCCAGGCACCAGGTCTGAGTCAAAAAGTGGAAGAGATGTCTAGAAAAATGAGAAAGAGAATGAAAGAGTAAAACCTTGGGAAGCATGAGAAAGAGGAAGAAGATGGAATGATAGTTGGTTTCTCGTCATGGTGACCCATTGACCAAGCTCTCTCTTGCACCACGTAGAATTGTCACACTCCTTCTGTTCTGAAAAGCGTCTGAAATATAACTCCTAATGCCTATTATGACACTTGTTTGTCGAACTAGTGTGTTGGTGCAAAAGTAATTGCGGTTTTTGCCATTATTTTAATTACACAATTTGTTTGGCACCAACCTAATACTTTATTTTGGCTCACAAAACATGTGGCTATGCCGCTCATTGCACTCTCTGACCTCCCTTCCTTACCTCTCCACCTTCCCATTTCTCACTAGTTCTTTTATTCTCTGCTCTGCGTACAAACAGACTAAATCTGTGAACTAATCTTGGCATCTTCTCAGTTGCAGATTTTCTAGACACTTTACTGCATCTTCTTTTCCCTAGTTAGCTGTCCACCTATAGGGGTACTTTCCTGCTCAGTAGCACTTCCACTAGTGAGCATGAAAGAGGGAAAAATGACTGGGCATGGTGGCTCATGCCTATAATCCCAGAATTTTGAGAGGCCTAGGCAGGTAGATCACCTGAGGTCAGGAGTTTGAGACCATCCTGGCCAACATGGTGAAACGCCATCTCTACTAAAAATACAAAAATTAGCCAGGTGTGGTAGTGCATGCCTGTAATCCTAGCTGCTCAGGGGGCTGAGGCGGGAGAGTCACTTGAACTCAGGAGGTGGAGGTTGCAGTGAGCAGAGATCATGCCACTGCACTCCAGCCTGAATGACAAAGTGACACTCAGTCTCAAAAAAAAAAAAAAAGAAAAAGAAAGAAGGAAAAATGCAGCCCAAGCACAGTGGTTCACGCTTGTAATCCCAGCACTTTGGGAGGTTGAGGCATGTGGATCACCTGAGATGGAGTTCAAGACCAGCCTGACCAACATGGAGAAACCCCACCTCTACTAAAAACACCAAATTAGCCAAGTGTGATGGCACATGCCTGTAATCCCAGCTACTTGGGAGGCTGAGGCAGGAGAATCGCTTGAACCCGGGAGGTGGAGGTTGCCATGAGCCGAGATTGTGCCATTGCACTCCAGCCTGGTTAACAAGAACGAAGCTCCATTTCAAAAAAAAACAAAAAAAGGTGGAAAAATCAATATAAACCCAATTGGATTCTCATCAGAGGCACTGGAAGAAAAATATGTGCTAGAGGATTCCATCAGTAGACCTGTCTTTGTATTTTACAAAGTTTCAGGCAAACATTTACTTTTGTGTGCCTGGATAATCTGAAGTCAATAGTGTCGGTGCTGAAAACATAAAAATATCCCTGGTGTGGTGAGGTTTGGGGGAGTTGTGCATGCCTGCTGCACAGTTTAACTGGCTATATATTCACTGCTGAATTCAAACAGCAAACATTTTTGCTATGGTGAATTTGGAGAACCTAGAAGTAAAATTGGGGTCAAGTAAGTGCAATAAGAACTTATTGAATGAACATGTGGGAGGCAGGGGAGGGCAGTGAAGGTTGCAATACACTATAATATAAAAGGATGAGCAGGGGTTTTGCATGGAGACCTACATGGATTTTAATCCCCACTTTGTTACTTACTGGTTGAGTGACTTTCAACAGATTTTTTAAAAAATCTTTACTCCTCAGTTTTTTCGTCTGTTAAAAAAAAAAGACATTAATACCTACTGCAAAAGATAATTTATACAGCTTAATTGAAATTTTTTTTGTATAATGGTTGGCACAGGGCTGTCACATAGCATCCAATAAATTTAATCCAGCAGATGAGGGCAGTCAGATCTCTAGCTTGCATGTCTTACTGGAAAACCAGCAGTTACTTTCGGAGTATCTTTAGAGTGGAGTTTGTAAAGAGGCCTCTAGAAATCTCCAAATTTGTGAATGCTACTATATGTGCACACACACACACAAACATACACACACTTCTATTAAGTGCAATAAAAATGATTTGCACAGAACCTTTTTTTTAACTGAAATATTGACTTACCAAATGGCTCAGAACTACTGATCCAATATTCTATTCTTTAATTTATCCCTAACTTCCATTTTCTGGCAAAGAACTATCATCTTCATAGAGCTTCCATCATCAACACTGTCATTTGGCTTTTTAGGCCATTTTACAAAAAGAAACTAAGTGCACCTCTGTGGCGTGTGTGTCTTTCATGCCTTCATGCAAGAGTAGGACAGCAGCACCATGCTGACATGCCTAGGGAGGGGGTTATCCGGGCTGCTCCAGGTCTGAGTGTCAGCCCACACTTCAAAACTGGCCCTTAACACAATGGCAAATTAGTGCAAGTCATCAGCATTCAAGGTCACAGAGAGTAAAAACTGTATTAAATCTATGAAGGCCAAAGATCTTCTGTAAATGGTAAAGACTGAACTTAATAAAGAATCAAAATCAATACTTAATAGTGCTGATAGAATTAGGGAGGGAGAATGTACAGTGTGATTTGGGGTTTCCAGGGAAAGCTTGATGGGAAAAATCAGACTGGTCTTCAGAAAGAGGAGAGATTTGAAAACTTCAAATGGATCATAGATGACCTGCTGCTAATTTCACAACGTCCTGAAATAAAGAACATATTACTTGATGTCTGAAAAAGAGGTCATAAGTCAGAATTATGTAAATTAATTTCAAGTTCCCTGAAAATGGAATCTCTCTCTCTCTTTATATATATACACACATACAGACACACATATATATCTGCATATAGAGAGAGATATATATGTATATGTGTGTGTGTATATATATACATATATCTATATATATATACACACACATATACATACATATGTACATATATACATATGTATGTATACATATATCTATATCTCTCTATACACACACACACATACATATATGTGTGTGGATATAAACATATGTGTGTGTATATGTGTATATACACACACACATATGTGTGTATATATGCATATATGTGTATATATATATGTATACACACATATACACATATATGTATGTGTGTATATATACACATGTGTGTATATATAAACATATGTGTATATGTATATATACACATACACACTATACATATATACACACATATATGTGTGTGTGTATTGTGTGTGTGTATATATGTGTATGTGTGTGTGTAATTTTTACCAATACCCCATTATAAATCTTGTAGAAGTAACTATATTTAATGAATCATAAATTATAAAAACACCTTTCTAAAGTTTAAACTTGATTTTAAAAGGCAGTTTTAAATTAGTATAAAAATAGTTTTTCAACAAAAGCATAAAATAATGTACTCATAATTGCTGTATTTCTTTTCACTGCAAGAGACCAGAAATTGAAGGAAGAAGTATTTATAGGAATTTTAGAGTTCTTGATGGCCTTTGTAGAAACAAAGCCATAGATATGTATTTTATTGTTTTCTCATTTTTCTATTTAAACTTTTAACAGACAAGAACCTTAAACATAATTGCTAGTGATTCTGGTGCATTTGAAAAAGATAGGTTTCTGGAAGCTTCACTATGGACCTTGGTATTTTTCTGAGCAAATGTGCCTCAGGAATGTGGAAACCAACTTCTGGCTCTAAATTTTCCACCCTCTGCCCTTTTACTGTATTGTTTTCCCTCCGTGCCAAGCTTCAGGGCTTTAACTTGAATAATAACTGGATATAGAAAAGTAATTTCATCCAGCGTCCAACAGCCAGAAACCAGACTGGAGCCATAACAGGAATCTACTTTTTATTTATCCCCCCTCTTTTAGGGATTGAACATCTTTTTGCTTATGAATAATCAAGTGATTTTTTAAAAAACAAAGATATGATTAGTCATTTGCTTATCCATTTGATGAACACTATTCAGCACCTATAATTCATCCATTCAGTAACTATTGAGCACATACAACATGCCAAGCAAATGAAAGTACTGGGACTACGATGGTGACACGTGAGATGAGTTCCTTGCATTACTGGAGCTTACTTTCAGCAGGGGAGGCAGATAATCTGTAAGCAAACAATTCAGATTGTGGTAAGTGCTGATAAAGAGAATAGGCAATATGAAAATAAGGGGTGAGGAAATTCATTTTAGATAATTGTTTAAAATAGGCGAGGCCGTGGGCTGGAGATACAAAGTTGTTCTCTGGGAACTCACAAACAAATGAGGAAGACAAACATGGACCCTATGCATTTCAAACACAGACTTGCACATGCTATAATTTGTTTCCATATTAAATCACTGAGGGCTTATAGGAAGGAATCGGCTGACTTGGCCTAGGAATTTAAGAAACACATGCACCTGTATGTTCACTGTGGCACTGTTCACAATAGCAAAGACCTGGAACCAACCCAAATGCCCATCAATGATAGACTGGACAAGGAAAATGTGGCACATATACACCATGGAATACTATGCAGCCATTAAAAAGGATGAATTCCTGTCCTTTGTAGGGACATGGACGAATCTGGAAACCATCATTCTCAGCAAACTGACACAAGAACAGAAAATCAAACACCGCATGTTCTCACTCATAGGCAGGTGTTAAACAATGAGAACACATGGACACAGGGAGGGGAGCATCACACACTGGGGTCTGTTGTGGAGGGCTAGAGGAGGGACAGTTGGGGGTGGGGAGGTTAGGGAGGGATAGCATGGGGAGAAATGCCAGATATAGGTGACAGGGGATGGAGGCAGCAAACCACCTTGCCATGTGTGTACCTATGCAACAACCCTGCATGATCTGCACATGTATCCCAGAACCTAAATTACAATTTAAAAAAAAAAAGAAAGAAAGAAAGCTCTTAAACTGAATCTCAAAAATCAGGTAGAGAAAGACTTTCCGGGTTGCAGCAATAGTGTGTGCAAAGGCTTAAAGATGCAAAATGCATGGCCTCGTTTAAGAATAGCCATTAATATTGGGTGGCTAGAGCGCTAAATATATATATTCAGGTGATACTGCGTTTCTTAGCAACACCCTTGGGCAGTTGTACCTTTCCTCATATGCTGCTGTATTGCATTTTTAGAATTCTTCTTTGGAACCGCCTTCAAAGACAGTATATGAAAATCTACTTTACAGTCATGTGGGCATCCCCCTTAGTCCAAATGTATATTTTCCCTCTTTTTCACTTTCACCTTTCTTGACTTAATTGAGCACCTTGGACCTATTCTAAGGAGAGCTCCAGTCTCACAGAGCTAGGGATCTAGGGGTGAGCTCTGAAAAGGGAGCAAGGTTGGACATGCTGTTATGCCAACCAAGGCTGACCAACAAAACACCTCATCTAAAATGTGTGAGGAAGCCCAATGCTGTAAGTTCCTTTGAAAAATAATTCAACAGCACTGTTTGAGTCCCCACCACGGGGCCACGTAGGTGCTCTATTCTACCTTAGCACTCATTCTAGTGAGTTTTACATGTCAATTCAGTCTTCACCCTGTATATATAAATCTGTGGGTTATCTTTCTTTTAAAAAGCTGGACAGATGTAGCAAACAGCTTTTGTGAAATAATAACCTAGGGCTGTATGTATGATATCAAAGTAGATTTAGAAGTGAACACTCCAGTTTCTGATTCCACAAAAATATCCTTCCTTGGTGTCCCAACTCTAAGAACCAAAATTAAATATTTGCTTGATGCTTTATAGAGTAATTTTATATTCCTTACTGCCTTTAACACACTAAGAGCTCACTGATTCTCTACCAGAGGGTCCAATCTTTTGGCTTCCTTTGGCTTCCCTGGGCCACATTAGAAGAAGAATTGTCTTGAGCCACACATAAAATACGCTAACACTAATGATAGCTAATGAGCTTTAAAAAATTGCAAAAAAAAAAAAAAATCATAATGTTTTCAACACAAATTTGTGTTGGGCCGCATTCAAAGCTGTCCTGGGCCTCATGTGGCCCACAGGCTGTGGGTTGGACAAGCTCATTCTACACCGTTATCTGCCAGGGCACTGTTGGTTAGATGAGTGAGCACGTGCCTGTGCACCAGGCTGCAGCCCTCGCTCTGCAGGAGCCACGTTCCCTTTCGGGAGCAACACAGGCATCTTCAGCAATGTTGCATGTACCACATGGTTGTCATGGTGCAAAGTGCTTATTGGGATCCTGCCAGAAAAGATGTTAGCACTGGGAATAAAAACTACTCTTTGAATTGTGCTGACAAGAAAGCCGATCCTCGGTGTTGAAATGATTAGTTTGACCTTTAATTTTTAAAGTGGCTTTATGCAAATGGGAGTGCTGCATGCTGTGTAATTTTAAACATAGTATTATATTCGTTTGTTTTTCTTTTTCAAACCAGGACTACAAAAATCAAACTATCCTGACATGGTGGCTTATGCCTGCAATCCTAGCACCTTGGGAGGCCGAGGGGAGAGAGTCACTTGAGGCCAGGAGTTTGAGACCAGCCTGAAGTAATGTAGCAAGAGCCTCCCATTTCTACAAAAACAAAAAAAGCAAAAACTTTTTTTTTAACTAGCTAGGTGTGGTGGTGTGCCCCTGTAGCTCTAGCTTACTGGCAAGCCTGAGGCAGGAAAATCACTTCAGCCCAGGAATTCAAGTCTGCAGTGAGCTATGATCACACCATGGCACCCTAGCTCATGTGAAAGAGTGAGACCCTGTCTCAAAAAAAAAAAAAAAAGGGAAAGAAAAACCAAGCTAATCTTAAGCACCAGTGTTGAGTCAAATTGTCAAATCTAAAGTCTCCAACTGCTAGTCTCTTCCTCATTGGTCTACTTTTAAAGAAAAGGAAAATGGATGATACTATCCAAAATGTACTATTAAATAATTATTTTTGAATCATTATAGACTTGGAGATTGAGGAAGCCTTTCTTTCCTAGTACTATTTTTTCACTCCTACAAGGGTTTGTTGTCCTCTGAGAAAAGGTGATAGATGTGTAAGCACTATTTGGGTTGTAAATGATAAATTGCAGAGGATAATTTAGGAGGCCCCACCCCGAAAAGAATAGTTAGTTTTTAAAGAGCTACATCCAGTTAAGGAAGAAGTTGGTAGGAAAGAAAGAAGAAAAGATAAAAGGAAGGAAAGGAAAGGAAAGGAAGAAAAATAAGGAAGGAGAAAGATATGCTGTAATCATTTAACCTCCATTTGATTCAAACCAGCTTATGTTATTCAGATGGCAGAAATAACATTTGCACTTAAAGAGGCTGGCTCTAAAACTTCCAGTCCTGACCTTGGGGCTGCTCACTTGGCCATAATGAATGGTATTTGGTTCCTGGAAATACGATAATGCCATTTGCATGTTCAGTTTTCTCCTGTTTTGGTGGTAAATCCAAGAAATTCTTCATGTAAGCAGAAAGGCAAATTGATAACCAGGAAGCCCTGTGGGTTCTGCAAAGGAACTTTTCCTTCCCTCAGTTTTTAATGAGGCCCCATATTCGTCACTTTCCCAATGGCTACTTTGAGCAAGATGTGCTCAGTGTGTGCTGTCGAGCTGATGCCAAGATGCTGACCTTTGCATTTGGTGAGCGCTCAGCTGAGAGTCTGACCTAAGCTCAGACATATTGTTGGATCCATCATGTTGATTCTTGGCTCTGATACAAATGTGCAGCTAATGAGTTGCATGGCGTACATATTAACCCCGGCTCTGGCGGTGCTAATGCCAGATGCACGGTGAGTAGGAGTTGCAGGGAGGAAAGCAAGATGCCCAATGCACTAACATCTTAATAGACGTGAACAATTAGAAGAGCTGTGTTGGTAGAATGCCTGTTAAATGGCTTATAGGAAGTAATACGCAATTAAGAGGTGGAAAAAAAAACCATACTGCCTTCTCTCTCCTTTCGAATAAAAAATCCCTCCACCTCACAGAGGTGCTTTATGAACTATAAAACAGAGAAAAGTTGAAATGGTGAAGAGTCCGAAAATGGCTTTTATTACCAAAGGGAAGCTGATGTCCAGCCCTGCTGCTGAGTGACCGTAGATTTAAGACCTCCAGGCATGGCCATGTGGCACTGACCACAGGCACATTGGTGACATTTCAAGACAGTGCTGTGCTGTCTTGTTTTCTTCAAGAGCTGACAGGCCAGAGTTAGGGCATAGAAAGGCATGCTACTCTGGCCTTGGAAACAATTTTTCAAAAGGCAGTGGTGTAAAAAATGTCTACCAATGGCTGGGTGCGGTGGCTCACGCCTGTAATCCCGCACTTTGGGAGGCTGAGATGGGCAGATCACGAGGTCAGGAGTTCAAGACTAGCCTGGCCAATATGGTGAAACCCATCTCTACTAAAAGTACAAAAACTAGCCAGGCATGGTAGCACGTGATCCCAGCTGCTCAGGAGGCTGAGGCGGGAGAACACCTGAACTTGAGAGGTGGAGGTTAAAGTGAGCCAAGATCATACCACTGCCCTCCAGCTTGGGCAACAGAGCGAAAGACTCTCTATGCCAGAGAAGTGTCTGGTTTGTTCATGCACCTGAAGTGCCTACCACTGTTTCTGGCCCCTAATTTAAGACAGATTGGTTGAACTGGTTAAGGAGTCATGGAAATTGATTATACACTCCACCAGGCTACTAAGGATAGCTGTTTTACTTTGGACAGGGTATGTCTCTTAAATTTGTTTCAGCTGCCTCATATTACAGATGAGAAAACTGAGACAGAAAGGATAAATAATGGTGCACTGTCTTACGCTGATTTCCCTAAGAATTTATGTTACATGAGAAAGAAGGGTGCCTGCTGTGACGCTGTGGATAAACAGCATGCATGGAGCCCTGAAGAACCAATTCTCATCCTCACTGCTCTTTCAAGCTGTTTTTTCTTGGGCAAACCACTGACAGTCTCTCTGAGCTCCTGCATCCTGCCTCGTAAATGGTAAATAATGCACGTGAGAGCATGCATAAACTTTAGATCCCCCTTTAAAGATAAGCTATTATTATTAATTTATTTTCCAAGACATTGCTTCCCCAACTCTGCTACTACAGTTTAAAGGGGAGTATATATGAGAAAACAAACAAACAGAATCCACAATCAAATAACTGAAAAGTGAGATATCCTGATACAAACAAGTACATTTGAATTTATTTAATTAATGAATCCTAAATCAATTTCACTATTCTGATACCCAACAAAGATTAATAACCACTACCAGATACATGATAATTCTCCATCTTTACCCTTGTAAAGACAGAAACAAAGAATGTCACGTACATTTTCCTACATAAATGTCAGTAAACCTTATATTTATTCATTCACTGTCACTGAGCATCTGGTACCTTACTGTAGCACATTATATTACTATATGCTAGCAGTATTGTAATGTTGATCTCCAGAGTGTTGCCTGGAGAGTGGATGGTGGGATGGTGTTAGTTAAAAATGCAGATTTTACACCCATTAACCAAGCTCTCTTCATACCTCACTTACCTTTCCCAGCCTCTACTAACTAGCATTCTACTCTCTACCTCTATGAGATCAATTTTTTCTTTCTTTCTTTTTTTTTTTTTTGAGACCAAGTTGCACTCTTGTTGCCCAAGCTGGAGTGCAATGGCACAATCTCGGCTCATTGCAGTCTCTGCCTCCCTGTTTCAAGCAATTCTCCTGCCTCAGCCTCCTGAGTAGCTGGGGTTACAGGCACCCACCACCATGCCTGGCTAATTTTTTGTATGTTTAGTAAAGACAGGGGTTCACCATGTTGGCCAGGCTGGTCTTGAACTCCTGACCTCAGGTGATCTGCCCCCCATCAGCCTCCCAAAGTGCTGGGATTATAGGCATGAGCCACCATGCCCAACCAAGATCACCTTTTATAGTTCCCACATACGAGTGAGAAAATGCAATATTTTTCTTCCCGTGCCTGACTTATTTTGCTTAACATCATGATCTCCAGTTCCATCTGAGTAACTGTAGTTAACAATATATTATATATTTCTAATAGCTAGAAGAGATGATTTGGAATGTTCCCAACACAAAGAAATGATAAATGTTCAAGGTGATGGTTATTCTAAATGCCCTAATTTTTTACACATTGCATGCATGTATCAAAATATCATATGTGCCACCAATGTGTATAATTATTATGTATCAACAAAAAATTATGGCCGAGTGGACTTTGTCTCTACTGAAAATACAAAAATTAGCCAGGCATGGTAGCAGGCAGCTGTAATCCCAGATACTAGGGAGACTGAGGCAGAAGAATTGCTTGAACCCAGGAGGTGGAGGTTATAGAGAGCTGAGATCACGCTACTGCACTCCAGCGTAGGTGACAGAGCAAGACTCCATCTCAAAAAAATAAATGGAGATTTGGGGACTCTATCCTAAATCTGCTGATTCAGAATCACCCCAGTGGCTAGGGCTTGGAAATCTATATTTTCAGCAAACTCCCAGGAGATTCTGATGCCTAACAGTGTTTCATAGCCACCACTGGATATTGTGATGTGGAAGATCATATGCTGTGGAGTTAGTCCCCATGGTTCTATGACTTACTAGCCTTGTGATGTGGGCAAGCTTCTTTAATGTTTCTAAGTCCAGGTTTCTTATTTGTGAAAGGGGTGTAATAACTACTGTGCAAGGATTTTGTGAAGATTAGATGATATAATATATGCAATGTGCTTGTTATAACATCTGATATTATAATAAGATCTCTTTCATAGTAATGGCTACTGTTGTCGTAAGGACCACTATGCAAAGTGGAAATATCAGTTAAACATAATCACTTTCTCGAATGCTCACTGTTCAGTGCTGGTGTTAAATTTTAGCAGTTAAGGCCGGGCACAGTGGCTGACACCTGTAATCCCAGCACTTTGGGAGACCGAGGCGGGTGGATCACGAGGTCAAGAAATCAAGACCATCCTGGTCAACATGGTGAAACCCTGTCTCTACTAAAAATACAAAAGTTAGACGGGTGTGGTGGTACTTGCTGTAATCCCAGCTACTCGGGAGGCTGAGGCAGGAGAATTGCTTGAACCCAGGAGGCGGAGGTTGCAGTGAGCCAAGATCACGCTGTTGCACTCCAGCCTGGGTAACAAGAGCAAAACTCCGTCTCAAAAAAAAAAAAAAATTTATCAGTTAATTGCAGGCACTGTGATGTGCACTACAGGGGAGACATGAATGAAATCAAATGGAAATTCAGTTATTCATTCTGTTTGGAGGGACTTGTAGAAGGTTCAGCAGAAAAGACATGTGAGCTGATATTGAAGTGTCTTCTAGGTAAGAACCAACGTCAGCAATACACAGAAAAATAAGTAATATTGAGAGTACTTCCAGGAAACCTAAAGGAAATTTGCCACATGTCTGGCACTGCCTTCTTGATAGCTGTGTGGCATGACTTTCTGTCACCTCTTGAATCGGAGGTAATTATTCTTTCTCTGACTTAATTTTCTTCATAGACTGTTGTAGTGAACATGGACAATATAATTCTGCAAATATTTTTAAGTAATAGTCCCAGTTCCCTTATTAACGATTTTTTTCTAGCGCTTCCAATGGCTATTTGCTAACTTTTGATTTTGCTTCTTCTCCCTTTTCTCCCTCTTCTCCACTCTTGGAGGAAGGTCTAACTGGCCACCAGCTGGCCAAAAGTGACCCTGAACGAAGATCTAATGAATCCCAAGCTTAATGGTGGATAAGACTAATAAGCAGCATCAATTTCATATGCACTCTGTTTAGCATTATCAAGAAAATTCAGCACATTTAGATTAGGTGCTTGCTGTGGGGTCAGCCCTGCCCAGGGCTCTTATGTGGCCAGCAGGAGGCCAAGACCCACAGAACTACCACCACCACCACCCTGTGTCAGCAGGAAGCAGTTACAGACGACTAACCTTTGTCCATTTCCCTCCAAATCTTTGGCGTCTTGGAATCTTGAGTGGGGAAGTGTTACAGTAGGTAGTAGTCAGGTATAAGCGGGGCGGGAGTGGGCTCCCCCACCACACACAGCAGGAGTGTTGGGTGATCATCAGGTGATGGTCAGACCATTGTTAATTGTCTCTCTAAAGTAATAATTGATCAGAGCCCACGCCAGGGAAAAGCAGTCTCCTAATAGAGAGAAAACACCTGAAACTGATCACTAGCTTCGCAGCAAGATCTCAGGAGTGGGGAAAAGCAATGCAAAATCCCGCAAGTAGGCCAATGTATAAAACCCAAGCCAAGAGGTAAAGCAGCACCCTTGGTTTCTCAAGTTGCCCAGTTGGCCCTCTTCCAAGTGTACTTTCCTTACTGTTTTAAAGCTAACCTGTAGCCCTGTTCAGTGGGCTACAAATGCAAACCATGGCCCTATCCTCAGGGTTTATGAAATGATGAATGAAGAAAACAATCAATTAAGAAGTTTCAAAATCAGGGCCGGGTGCAGTTGCTCATGCCTGTAATCCCAGCACTTTGGGAGGCTGAGGCAGGTGGAGCACCTGAGATCAGGAGTCCAACACCAGCCTGGCCAACGTAGCAAAACCCCATCTCTTGTACAAATACAAAAATTAGCTAGCAGGGTGGCACATGACTGTAATCCCAGCTACTTGGAAGGCTGAGGCAGGAGAATCGCTTGAACCAGGGAGGCAGAGGTTGCAGGGAGCCGAGATCATGCCACTGCACTCCAGCCTGGGTGACAGAGTGTGTCTCAAAAATAAAAAAAGTCCCAAAATCATATAGTGAATAATAAAGAAGTTGTGTATGCAAAGCAAAATAATCCTCTGCTGATTAAACCACTACCTATATCTTTATGTGATTAATTAAAAAAATGTGAGATTAGGAGAGTTAAGAACATTTGTCCAGCCCTATGGAGGATCCCAAAGGACATGATTTTGGAGGAGAATATGAATTTATTAAATCTCACCCATGGTACCCTTAGGAATTGCATGCACACTTTTTCATAAAGCAGGAGGCCTATGCTATAGTTCCCAGGAAGTGTTGGGCCACGGTCTCTTACAAAGCCTGGAAAACATCAGACAGAACAGTGGCCAACACTGCTGGAATACTTGTGTGCACTGCCATGTAGTGTGTAATAATAAAATGAGATGGCTCTCATTTCTCCCCCTCTCAAGCAGAAAGAGAGGTTTGACTCAGTTTATTTGTTTTGATGATTTTTTTAAAAAGTTAATTTTCTTTTAAAAAATAATCTGGCCGGGTATAGTGGCTCATGCCTGTAATCCCAGCACTTTGGGAGGCCAAAGCAGGTGGATCACGAGGTCAGGAATTCAAGACCAGCCTGGTCAACATGGTGAAACCGCATCTCTACTAAAAATACAAAAAATCACCTGGACGTAGTGGTGAGCACCTGTAATCCCAGCTACTCGGGAGGCTGAGGCAGGAGAATCACTTGAACCTGGGAGGTGGAGGTTGCAGTGAGCCGAGGTCGCGCCACTGCTCTCCAGCCTGGCACCTGGTGACCGAGTGAGACTCTGTCTCAAAAATAAATAAATAAATAAACTGTGCTCATTGTAACAATTATTTTCCATTTGTTTTTTTAATGTGATTACAAATTTTGTAAAGGTGGTTCTGCAGGGCTTAGCAGCTCTCCCCAGAGATACTCTCTTATTCACGGGACTCTCCAACACCTTCAGTGGCAGGTTGGGGAGGAGACTTCACACTTCACCAGCAGCAGCAGTCTCTTCTGATGGCTCAGGGTGTCCTGGTCCAGCCCCTGCTGCCTGGTGGCAGGATTACTGCTGGTAGTTGGTCATTTGATCCCCCACATATATTGACAATGAAAGAAAAACTCCAGCATGGACCTACAGCTGGTTTACCCATTGTTGTCTTCAGTGTAATGAACACAGAACATTAACACAGGAGGGAAGCAGGCAATTCCACACTAAACTCTTCCTACCTTAGAATCTTAGGCTTGTCTAGTTTTTAAAATATTTTTTCTTTCCTGGTACTGAATTTATTATTTTTACTTTCTTCTTTTTTTTTGTTTTATTTTCCTTTCTACTTATTTTGGAGTAAGAATTATTATACAGTCTGTATCTGCTCTTTTAGTAATTGTCCTTTACTTTTTTTATACACATATGTGACCTAAAATCTAAACAGAACTAATATCTCTAACTCATTCCCCCTAAAAACAAGGATCTCAGCAAGATTTTACTGCACTACCTTAACATGTTACTTTGTTCAATGTCTTATTTACCATCTTATTTACACTTCCCAAGTTAGCAATTACTTTTTTAAAAATCCATTTAATACAACTGATATTCACTTAGGTTCACATACACGTTGATTTCTTTGCTCAGCTTTGCTTTCTATGTCCCACTCCTTCCTTGGGAATTCAATTTCTTTCTTCATAAAGTACTCCTTTTAGTAATTTTCTTTTTCACAAGAATCCTTTTCTTTCTTCCAAAATGTGTTCTCCTGTGTTTTTCTAATTTTTTTTTTTATAAAGATGGGGTTTCACCATGATGGCCAAGCTGGTCTTGAAATCCTGACCTCAGGTGATCCACCCACCTCGGCCTCCCAAAGTGCTAGGATTACAGGTGTGAGCCACCATGCCCGGCCATTTTTCTATTTTAAACAGATTTCCAGTGCAGTCTCTACCCTTTTATTGTATTATAAAAGCTGAATTAGTTTGCCAGGTCTGCCATAACAAAGTACTACAGACTGAGTGGGTTAAATAACAGAAATTTATTTTCTCACAGTTCTGGAGGCTGAAAGTCTGAGATCAAAGTGTCAGCAGGATTGGTTTGTTCAGAGGCCTCTCCCCTTGGCTTGTAGATGGCTGTATCTGTTCTTCCCTCTGTGGGTGTCTGTACCCTAATCTTTCCTTCTTATGAGAACTCTAGTCATATTGGATTAAGACCCAAACATATGGCCGGGTGTGGTGGCTCTATGCCTGTAATCCAAACACTTTGGAGGCCAAGGCAGGTGGATCACCTGAGGTCAGGAATTCAAGACCAGCCTGACCAACATGGTGAAACCCTGTCTTTATATTTAAAAAAAAAAAATTTAATAAAAATAAATAAATATAAAAGACCCAAACATATAACCTTATTTTACTTTAATTACCTCTTTGAAGACCTTGTGTTCAAATACAGTCATATCTGAGAAACTGGGGGTTAGGACTTCTAAATATGAATTGAGGTGGGGAGGGACAATTTTGCCCATAACTGTTGTTCATGTTCTAATAATGCTATATTATGCATCCGTTAACTAGTTATATGGAGAATTTTTACCTTTTGTGATTTGAAGTTTTGGACAGTGAACTCATTTTCATTGGGTGTTTAATTTGGGAATTCTGTGTGCCTGGGTAAAAGGTGGGTTCCTACAGAACAGCTTTATCCCAAAGGATCTGCCAGGTGCTGCCACAGTTTCTATGACTCTGCTCAATGTTTATGAGAATTACCAAGCTTGCGGTTTCTTGAATCATGTAGGCAATATAAATGCTAACCCCAGACCCTCATGAGGCAGAAGCTTGTGGTTGTAAATGATTCGAGACCTTTTATCCTATCCAAATCACAGCTGATGGCAAGAAAGCTTTTTTTGTTCATCCTTTCATGAACTGTGCATTCTTTAAAGGGTCCAGACTTCAGTGTGGACATCAATTACAGCACCTTACCTTGCAGGATGGCCACCCATGGAGCTGTGCAGCACTCAGCTATTCACAAGTAATGCTGAAACCTGTCTGGAGTTATGGAGATCTTCAGCTTCCCCAAGATTTTCTACTCCAACTGGTCCATAGCATCAATGTTGCATCCATTCCCTTTTTCTTTTTCTTGCATCAGTGGCTTTCAGCTACTCATTTAAAATGATGTGAGTTAGATGGTATCCCTCATTTTTAGGTATCCATAGTACAAGGGTTTTCAAGATATCAATTCCTTCATTGCTGGAATGAAAAGTTAATGGCAAGTTCATTGAGATTGCATTAAATTTATAGATTAATTTAGGTGGAAGCAACAGCCTTATACTAGTGAATATTCCCTCTCAAGCACTGGATATTTCTTTAGATACTCTTTGTGTTCCTCTATTAGATTTTAAAGTTTTTCCTTGTGTGAATTTGTACTTCATTTTATTTTTTATTCATGTTTATTTACCTTTGACTATTATACTTGGAATCTTTATTATTTCAACTTCTACTAAATGTTTTTTATTTATATAAAGGCTATAATTTCTGTATACTAATTTTGTACCTACTTGTTGGATTCCTTTATTTATGAAAATTTTCCGGGCTGGGTGTGGTGGCTCACGCCTGTAATCCCAGCACTTTGGGAGGCTGAGGCAGGCGGATCACGAGATCAAGAGATCGAGACCATCCTGGCCAACATGGTGAAACCCTGTCTTTTTTTTAAAAAAAAAAAAAAGAAGAAGAAGAAAAAGAAAATTTTCCAATTGCCTTTCTTGGCTTTTCCAGGTATACAGTCTTCTCATCCCAAAATTATGATAATTACACCCCTCTCATCTAATTTTTTACGTCTCCATTTAATTTATCTTGCTGGATTCATGTTTCTTAACAATGGTATGTAATTGTGGGGATAAAGAGAATTATTATATTTTCCCTAACTTAAACAGGAATGTTTCTTGTGTTGTCAAGAAACAAGAATGTTTCTTGTGGTTTCTTGTTAAGCTTCACATTGGCTAACTTACAAATTAAAGTGATGAACATTTGTACAGGTCTTTAGAATTTAAAAGCACTTTTCTATATATTGTCATGTTTGCATTCTCACCACCATTTGGTTTTGTGAGACTAAAACCAACTTGCTCAATTTTAATTTAAAGACAACTTATTGAACATTTTACATCATTGAATAATGACCTTCAATTGTACCTGCAGGTGGAAGTTTTATCCACTTTTGGTTACCAAATGTAGTGATAACACCTGCCTATTCACACACTTCCTATTGTTTGTTTCTTACTGAAACTCAAATCTGGTCTCCTTAACTAAGAAGCAAGTGAGAAGAATTTAAGAAGCTGTGTAATGATTTGGAGTATATATATATATATATATATATACTGACATATATACATATAGGTGGAAGCAACAGCCTTATATATTTATGTCAGCATATGTTCATGTCAGTGTAAAATATTATATTAGTGTAAACTATTTATGTCAGTATAAAATACTATTATGTCAGTATATATGTCAGTGTACATATGTATATATATATGTATTTATTATGTCAGTGTATATATATTATTTCAGTGTATATATGTATACATATATGTATTTGACATAATATGTATACACTGACCTAATAATAGTATTATGTATATATACACACTGATATAATAGTATTTGATACTGACATAAATATATAATTATATATATTTATAAAGTATGCCATATTTATACAGTATAAATACAGTATATATAGTACACACCTCACCATTATATATAATTATATATCATATAATTATATAATGTAATTGTTATAATTATATATTATTATATATAAATAATTATTATATCAATCAAAAGGCATATGATTGATATAATTATATAGATAGATATACATATCAGTATATAATTTTAGGGTAATAGCTATTACTTTAAGATGTTTGCACAAAGCACTGCAAAGCCCTGATTGGATCTGTTTATATTTACACAGTTGGTGGGATTCACTAAGGGACACTGCAAGATTGTGCAGTTTGTGCCTTCCAGAAAGGTTCCCAGATGCAGGGACGAGTGGCAAAATCCAGTTGACATTCTGCTTGCCAAGCCTCCCACCTTGGCAGGGGTATGGCCCACTGAGAGAGGCCCGTCTTTGTCTGTAGCTAAATGTTGCACCTGCAGAGCTGCATTTTCCCAGAAGGGGGCACCTTTTCATCATCCACTTAAAGATTCCATAAGGCTGATGTCACAAGCAATGGATTACACTCACTTCCCTGTAGCATAATTTTATGCATAGCTCAAGGGAGTAACAGCATAACCTCACACTAGTTTTACACTGGGGTTTTGCCCTATCTGGACTTTGTTTTAACAAATGTGATTTCATCTTTTCAGAAGGTTCCCATTATGTAAACCTCAGTTTTGAGACATATGCCATCTTCATCACCATCAACAGCAAACATCCACTGGACACTTACCAAGCAGGGGTCACTAATACACAGTATATACAAAAAGAGGTGATCACATAACTTAGCATGACTAATTAATAAACACTAACCAAAGATATGTGTCATGGCTGGGCTTGTGAACATACACTACTCTGGTCGCAAGTAAACTTTCTAAAAACGCACGTGATAAGGTCACTGGAAACTACAGATTCCCAGCTGTTAGCCTTGTAACTCCTTCTAGGGAGTTTGGCATCTCCATAAGAAATGGAGTAAGTAAAACCTCCTTTCAGAGGCAAGCTGTGAATTATGGGAGCAGCACACTGACTCTGGAAAAGCAGATAAATTTCCTGTGCATTGACGCACTGCAAAGGGCTCAGCCATTTGTTGCTGTTCCTCCAAGCCCAAAAGAAAGGGAACTGCAGAGTCAGCACTGCTGAATTAAATTATTAAAGGGGGTGGAATCTTATACATCTTCCACTCTGCACTCCTCTTACACAAAGGCACATTGGTGCAGGAATATGCAGTGACCAATTCAGGACCACACTCTTGGTAATGAGATAGTGGAGATTAAAATATTATATGGACCTCTACATGGGGATTCAGGATGCTAGTGTTCCTAAGATTTTTCAAGTATTTTCATTTATCCAGCAATGACATATGAATACTATAAGTATTAATAGTCTCTGGAACATCAATGGCTTGAATAAGAAGCACATCTTACTGGAAACAACTGCCTGGCTTTAAATTCTGGTTTATATCTTTTCCCCAGGAATGGTTACTGAGCTATATAGTTCAGTCTTTAGATCTGATGCTTCTATTTTTGGAATAGTTGACTGTATGAATTTAAAATGCAAAAGTTGGCCGGGCACTGCGACTTACACCTGTAATCCCATCACTTTTCGGAGGCTGAGGCAGATAGATCACACCTGTAATCTCAGCACTTTGGGAGGCCAAGGCAGGTGGGTCACTTGAGGCCAGGAGTTTGAAACCAGCCTGATCAATATGGTGAAACCCTGTCTACTAAAAATACAAAAATTAGCTGAGCATGGTAGCACACCTGTAGTCCCAGCTACTAAGAAGGCTGTGGCAGGAGAACTGCTTAAACCTGGTAGGCGGAGGTAGCAGTGAGCTGAGATTGCACCACTGCATTCCAACCTGGGCAACAGAGCAAAACCTCATCTCAAAAAAAGAAAAAAAAAGAAAAGAAAATCTAGGGTTTTTCTGGTGGGGAGGGATATGATGAAAATATTCTAAAATTATATTATGGTGATAGCCTCACAAAGATAACTAAGAATAATTTAACTGTACATTTTAAATAAGATAGTGTCATTGTATATAAATTATATGATAGCAAGTCTGTGTAAAAATCATCTTAACATGACTTTTAAACAACGATTAATATTTAAAAGCTTTTTAAAAGATTAATGACTTTTACACAGCTTTGATATCATATAGTTTATACACAGAATTGACATTTACAATGACTTTTAAACAGCTTTGTTATCATATGCTTTATAAACAGAATTAACATTTAAAATGACTTTTAAATGGTTTTGTTATCATATATAATTTATACATATAATTTTTAAAGTTAATTTAATAGATTGCAAAGAATATTTTTCTCTTATTTAAATAGAATAGAATAGAAAATATTAGAATGTCTTTACATAGTGTCTTAGGATTCTCCAGAGAAACAGAAGCAATAGGATATGTGTGTAGATAGAGAGGTAGCTAGATAGATACATAGAAACACAGGGAAGGATATTCACATGATTATAGGGGCTGGCAAATCTGAAATCTGCAGGGCGGACTAACAGGCTGGAAATTGTGGCAAAAGATGAAGTTAAAGTCTTGAGTCCAAAGACGATGTAGAGGCAGAATTCCTTCCTTTCAAGGGAACCTCATCTCTTCAGGCCTTCAACTGAATGGATAAGGCCCACTCATATTATGAAGGTTCATCTGCTTTGCTCAAAGTCAGTGTGATTTAAGTGTTAATCACATCTAAAAAATACATTCATAGCAACAACTGGACTGATATCTGACCAAACAGTGGCATACCAGAGCCTAGCTAGGTTGACACATAAAATTTACCATCACACAGAGTAAAAATAGCATTTTGGGCCGGGCACATTGGCTCACGCCTGTAATCCTAGAACTTTGGGAGGCCGAGGTGGATGGATCACCTGAGGTCAGGAGTTTGAGGCAGCCTGGCCAACATGGTGAAACCCCATCTCTACTAAAAAAATTCAAATATTAGCTGGGCATGGTGGCAGACACTTGTAATCTTAGCTACTCGGGAGGCTGAGGCAGGAGAATCGCTTAAACCCGAGAGGTGGAGGTTGCAGAGAGCCGAGATTGCAACATTGCACTCCAGCCTGAGCAATAAGAGTGAAACTCCATTTCCCAAAAAAAAAAAAAAAAGCATTTTTTGAAAAGTTTGTTTCCATTTGCATACCCACCTATGCGTGAACTGGCTTGTGATTTTAAATGCCTTTGTTTTGTTGAGTCATGGGTTAAAAAATACAAAAGCCAGCTGGGTGCTGCAGCTCACGCCTGTAATCCCAGCACTTTGGGAGGCCAAGGCAGGCAGATCACCTGAGGTCAGGAGTTCAAGACCAGCCTAACCAATATGGAGAAACTCCATCTCTATTAAAAAAATAAATAAATAAATAAATAAATAAATAAATAAATAAATAAAAACCTCTGCTTTTCATCCTCATATGCAGACAGATGGCTATACCAAAAACTATGAAATAAACAAAACAAACAAAAAGGCTGCTTTAGTACTTTTTGTGAAAGCATACTAAATGAAATTTAGTCAAGGTTTTCCTGTTTCCTTTTGTTTTTTGCCTCTCACTTAAAGACCTAGTGGAAACAAAGTAGTCTGAATGTTTCTGGAGCCCTCTCTGGCTCTCACCTTTATTACCGTAGACACCCATATGCTTTTGACTGTCTGATGGCTTGTATCACCAGCCCAGGATAACTGAACCATGTGGAAAACACTTGGTAGGTTGGCATGCGCATCTTGTAGACACACTGGGATGATTAATCCAAGCCTCACTGTTTCATTAATGTGTGACCAAGCAATGTATTTGGAGGAGACTGTTTTGGCACGGCAGCTTCAAAGACATAAAAATGCTGTGATTTCGTAACCAGTCAGGTGCATAACTGACAGTCCTCACTTCCCATTGCAAACACAAGCAGGGCACACAATGAGAGACCGTGATGGAGTGAGATACAAGAGGTAGACGACTAGACGACATTGTCTCCAATACACATTACTTTGTATTTTTGTTTTGTAAAGGACTTTAAAACTGTGTCTTTGAATTTTTTTTAGCACAAAGGATATGGTGAGGTTCTCAGCTGGATCAGAGATGGGATTAGGCTCAGGTATGGGGTAAGGATGTCCATTGGGGTATTTTTTGGAAAACACAATTTAAATTGTTTTTAAAGATAATTTCAAATGGTCTTATCCAAGTAAGTTGTCTCAGAACATCAGTCTCCTCATGAATGAGATCTAAATTTTACCACCTAAATTCACCATTCTTGGGTATGTCATGAGTGCATACCACCCCTCATTGCAGGCTGACCACTTCCCCTCCCCACGAGAGATCAGTCTAATGATGACTGCAGGAATAGCAAATCTCTCTGCTGAGATTCGGATTATTCCCCAGAGTGAAAGTGTCCATCACGTCTGACCCATCCGGATTCCCAGCAGTGCTGGCAGACAGCACCTCTTGACATAACTCCAGGGAAGCCAGCCTAGCTGCCTTGTCTTCCTCTTTGTCTGGGTCTGCTGGGCCTCGAGCTCTTTTACCTACTCCAGTGTGGGAAAGTGGTGTTTTGTCCTCTGTATGAGCTGTTTGCTTTTCCTTCCCATCCGAGTCTAACCAATCCCCTGTGCTGGGGCTGGGCCAGGCTGAGCAAGGCTGGGCTGGACTCTCACTGTGCCCTCTCCTCACTCAGATTTCCCAGGATGGCTCTGCTCTGTGTCTTTTGCTTGTGCTTCCTTCACCCCACGGCCTTGCAGCTGTGCCTTATCCCACTCCCTGGTGACTAAGCCCAGTTTCTCCTCTTTCTCTTGCTGCCCCATCTTACGCCCAGCCTCAAACTGAACGGCAAAGCCACATGGTCTGACTGTAGAGCTGCTACAGGATGCTGACCAAGGTAGATCATAGATAAATGACAAATTGATATACAGACTCAAAGACAAGTAGGGAATCCCAGCCACCTATTGCTGAGTAATAGCTACCTCAGTTAAATGCCTTTTCATTGGGACAGCGGCTTAAAAGCAACAACCCATCTCTCACAATTTTGTGGGCTGACTGGGTTTAGCCAGAAAGAATTTCTGCTCCGTGTTCTGTCAGCAGGACCTGCAGTCATCGGGAAACTTCACTGAGTTGTACCATCCAAGATGGTGCACACATATGGCCCTGGTTGTCATTTGCGAGCTCAGCTGAGATGGTCAAGTGGAGCGCCTCGGTTCTCCATGTGCCCTCTCTGCATGGCTTGGGCCTCTCTCAGCATGGCGGCTGGATCCCAGCGGGGCAGTGTACAAGTGCAGTAAAGCACGAGGTGCAGAATGTCTTCAAACCCAGTTTCAGAAGTTACACAGCATCACTTCTGCTGCATCCTGTAAAAAGTCAAAACAAGCCACGAGGCCTGCCCAGAGGAGAGAAAGAGACGCTACCTCTTGATGGATTTGTGGCCATCCTTAAGCTTCCACACAAGGACAGGTAAACAGATAAAGAAGAGGTGAACTCAAACATTCCAACTAAAATTGTGAGAAGCTAGATCATACTTTCTGTGTGTCTTGTTACTTCCCTGCATTTTCTGGTTTTTAACAATAAATAAATTGCTATTTTTAACTTTAGTAAGTATAGCTTATGCATAATCCAAATGCTATAAGTACAGCTTGATGAATTTTAACAAACTGTACCTATCCATGTCACTAGCATCCACATTAAGAAAGACAGCATTGGCAGCATTTTAGAAATCTTCAATAGCTATGACTTTTGCAAAGAAAAAAGCATTTAATATTTAACGAGAAGCATCTATCATTTTAAAAAAAGTTATTTCCTATCCTATTCTTTACAACTACAACATATCTTTGACATATATAAAATAACCCTTAACTATTCTTCAGATTATAGATTTCAGAGTTCAGTTGACTAATCTCCAACAATTTCCAGAAAATGAATAGAAGTGGGATTTTCCAACAGTGAAATGGCCAGTTTGAATATCTGGTGAACTGACAGGTCGTGTGTATCCTTATTGAAGCATTTATCATTGTCAAATGATATTTAATTCTTCAGATTTATTTTGAAATGAGGCATGAATAAATATAAAACCTGGATTTATAGCAAAAGCATCAGGCAGCAATTAGCTTCAGAAACATACCAAAAAAAAAAAAATCTGCATGTGCACACAGTGTCATTTTCTGGAAGTAATCACTAGGTTCTGATGAGATAGAAATCACACAGTTACACAGCTCACTGTTAATACAAGTTTGTGTAATATTTTTATTAACTTTTAATGTGTATTTCTATTTTGTAATGGCCACTGATGAATCATCAAGGACCAAGGCTTGTTCTCACTCTTTAAATCTTGACTTAAATCTCCCTGGTAGCATTCACCTTTCCTGGCCACCTTATATAGAGGTAGCACCATTTCTTCCTGCCTGGCTTGTTTTCTACAGAGCCCTTGTGGTAGCCTGAATAATGGCCTGTAAACATATCCAGATCCTAAGCCCCAGAGCCTGTGAACATCACCCTATATGGAAAAAAAGGACATTTGTACATATTAAAGATCTTGTCGGCCAGGCACAGTGGCTCACGCCTGTAATCCCAGCACTTTGAGAGGCTTATGCGGGCGGATCATGAGATCAGGAGATCTAGACCACCCTGGCTAACATGGTGAAACCTCATCTCTACTAAAAATACAAAAAATCAGCCAGGTGCTGTGGCACATGCCTGTAGTCCCAGCTACTCTGGAGGCTGAGGCAGGAGAATTGCTTGAACCCGGGAGGCAGAGGTTGCAGTGAGCTGAGATCACAGCACTGCCTTCCAACCCAAGCAACAGAGCAAGACTTCATCTCAAGAAAAAAGAAAAAAAAAAGATCTTGTCATGCAGACATAATCCTGCCTGCATTATTTTAGTGGGTCCTAAATGTAATCACATGTATCTTTATAAGAGGGAGGCCAAGGGAGGCTTCACACAGAGGAGAAGGAGCCGTGCGATGGAAGCAGAGTCAGAGAAGATGCTATGGCTTTGGCTTTGAAGATGCAGGGCTGGAAAAAAAATGCAGCTCTAAAAACTAGGAGGAGCAAAGCAAAGGGTTCTCCCCCAGAAGGTCAGGCGGGAAGGTGGCCCTGAGGATGCTTCCACTTTCCCCCATTAACTTGAATTTCAGACTTTTGTCCTCCAGAACTCTAAGAGAATAAATATGCATAGCTTTAAGCAACCTGGTTTACGGTAATGTGTTACAGGGCACAGGAAATGAATATGGCACCTGCTACAATCTGAATGCTTGTCTGCTTCCCTGTCTTTATCATCATCTCCCTTCCTAGACTCTAAGCTCCTGGTGGTGAGACCTTGTCTGACTTCTTCACTGCTACCCACAGTTTAGTACTTGGCACGGAGTAAATGTGTACTAAGTGATTCAGCCATAAATGACACTCGAGAGAAGGCTGTTTGGAGAAAGTTCATGAATGCTAAAGGATGGAGAAAGTTTGGCCTGCCATAAAGAAGTGAGGCTAGCATTACAGATAGGGGCTCTGTTATATGCAAATGTACAGAGATGAGGATGAAGAAGTCATGTGGAGCTGTGGGGACCCAGTGGAGAAACGACCAGATAAGCCCTGAGTTCCCTTGAGAAGAATTGAGGCTCTTCCTGGAGGGATGACATGAGACTAGATTGAGGGAACTTTGAAAATTAAAAGGAAAACAACAAATTGGAATGGAAAGGAATGTGTCAGAGCCAGAAGTGGGACTTGAGGCTGAACAGCTCTGGACTTGTGTGCTTATAGTTTGCCCAGTGAGCAGAATAAGCACCAGCAAAGCATCTTCCCATCCCCCAAACAGAAAAGTTTACCCTTGAGGAATTAATGAAGACTTTTATAGTTGGAAAATCTGCTAAGAAACTCTTTTAATTTCAGCATACAATGTATGTTCTGTTTTAAATTTGTGTTGATTTTAGTTGGAATTATATATAGGTCGGCAAAACCGTGACATTTCCAGGACTGTAGGCCTCTGAAGGATTGAGATTATAAGACTTTGGGGCTCCAGGATGGGCCAAAAGCCTGATTCACCTCTGGTCAGGGCCATGTCCTGATGCTGCCGGGGTGGCTCAGTTCTAGGGGAACATATTTCTCTGCAGCGCACAGATCAGCAAATTCATTGGCTTCACCTCCTTCCATAGTGCTGCTCCCATAGTCTTACTTTGTATAACTACCTGATGACTTATATCCTTATTAAAAGCTTTACAAAATGACAATCAATTAGCAAACTCATTCATTAGGATCCTTCTCTGTGGTTTTGTTGTACTGGATACTCATTTTTCATAATGTGATGTCCTGGTACTCCTGAAAACTGCTGTCCTGTGAAAATGCCAATTCAGCAGGAACCCAGGCTATGGAACAAGAGTGTGCAAATCACACATGCTTATAACAATCCATCACATCACTTGTGGGAGGCAGATAAATGGCTCCCTGGGGGGTGTTGTGCTAGTTTTCTATAGCTGCTATAGCAAATTACCATAAATCCAGTGGCTTAAAACAGAAATTTATTCTCTCATAGGCTAGAATTCAGAAGTCCATAATCAACATCACTGGGCTAAAATCAAGGTGTTGGTAGGGCCATGTGCCCTCTGGATGCTCTGAGGGACAAACTATTTCTTGCCTCTTCCAGCTTCTGGTGGCCACTGGCATTCTTTGGCTTGTGGCCACATCACTCTAGTCTCTGTCTCTATGGTCCGCTGCCTTCTGCTCGTCTATCTGAAATGTCCCGCTTATGACTGCATTTAGGGCTTTTGATTGCATTTAGGGCTCATCCAGATAACTCAGGCTAGTCTCCCTTTCTTGAGACCTCTAACTAATTGCTTCTGCAAAATCTTTGCCCTGTAAGGTAGCACAGGTTCCAGGTATTGAGACATGCACATCATTTGGAGGGGTACTATTGTTCAGCCCCCCCACAGATGTCTATGTGCTAAGCACTGAAACCTCTGCATATGTGATTAAGGTTACAGCCCTTGAAATGAACAGAGTAGCCTGGATTATCCAGATGTACCCAATCTCATCACATAAGCCCTTAAAAGAAAAGACACTTTCCTGAGTGTGGTCAAAGAGAGCACAGAGAAAGACACAGGAGGGATGTGAAGCAGGAAAGACTTAATCTATCGTTGCTGATTTTGAAGGTAGAAGAGAGGGTTGGGACGAGCCCAGGAATGCAGGCAGCCTCTAGAAACTGGGAATAGCCCTCAGCTGACAGCAAGGAAATGGGGACCTCAGTCTTATAACCAAAAAGAATTGAATTCAGCCAACAACCTAAATGGACCAGGAAACAGATTCTCCTCTAGAGCCTCCAGAAAGGAGCACAGCCATGCTGACCTTGATTTCAGCCCAATGAGACTTCTGACTTGTGCAGCTATAAATCTGCATTGGGTCATGATTGGCTCCTAGCAATAGAAAATTAATATGCCACTGTAAACAGTGGATTTAATAAACAGAGGAGGTCTCAGGTTCAGTAAAGTTTTTGGTATCAAATAACAGGCATATAGATATACTCAAAATTAACAAATGTTGATGTTCTGGTCTCTGATTAGAGAAAATACCATGATAGATTTTTGGTTTAATGAATGTTGACATTTCTGAATGTGTGCCTTAATGTATGTGTGTTACGTAGAGAGATGCTGGAAAATGCTTTTTCAGCTTAAAAGACATAGAAAAACTTAAGAAGAGCAGCTTGTGAAACCATCAACTCCCCTCTGCTTTGTCCCCTGTCCCTTGTGAGTATGGATGTATGTGATTATACGTATGTCATTGAACATGGGCAGGGAAGGTAATTAACACACATAGACACACATGCAAGAAGAAGAAGCTCAACATACTGATAAAGGAAGTGAGTTCGTTACAGGAAAGGGGTCCCAACCCAGACCCTAAGAGAGAATTCTTGGATCTCACACAAGAAAAAATTCAGGGAGAGTCCATAGAGTAAAGTGAAAGCAGGTTTATTAAGAAAGTAGAGGAGTAAGCCGGGCACAGTGGCTCACACCTGTAATCCCAGCACTTTGGGAGCCTGAGGCAGGCAGATCGCTTGAGGTCAGGAGTTCAAGACCAGCCTGGCCAACATGGTGAAACTCCATTTCTACTAAAAATAGAAAAATTAGCGGGGGATGGTGGTAGGTGCTTGTAATCCCAGCTACTCAGGAGACTGAGTCAGGAGAATCGCTTGAACCCAGGAGACGGAGGTTACAGTGAGCCAAGATTGCACCATTGCACTCCAGCGTGGGCAACAAGAGCGAAACTCAGTTTCAAGAAATAAATAAATATTATCTCAGTGTGGTGGCATGTGCCTGTAGTGCCAGCTACTTGGGAAGCTAAGGTAGGAGGATCACTTAAGCCCAGGAGGTCAAGGCTGCAGTGACTCATGATTGCACCACTACACTCCAACCTGGGTGACAGAGTGAGACCCTATCCCAAAAAAACAACAAAAAAATGAAGACATGTGCTGAGCTCCTTAGAAGAAATAGCCTCCCCTTATGTACATAACAAAAGTATCAAAGGCTCATAAAACCTCAAACGATACAGAATTGAGTCGAGTGAAGTAAACAATGAAAGTTCCTTCTCTCCCCTGCCTGATGCCGTTTTAAAAAAGATCCCTAAAGAGTTTGGTATGTATGTCCCCTCTTCCAGACAAGTACTTTTTGTATTTGTGAATTTGGGCCAGCTTTAAAAATAGAATCCCCAGATAGCTTTCCAGATGAGGTGATTTATGCGATTAGGAAAAACCTCTTTCCAATGTGCCATCTCCCCAAATAATTTTCTCGTTATGCCATTTTATGGCTGAAATCCCATCATTAACAATTCATTTCTTTGACCTAATGATTTGTCCCTTCTTAAGATGCAAATACCGCTTATAAGACTAACTCTTTCTTTAAGCCCCAACACTCCTGTAAGAATGAGTTTATTTAAAAGAAGTCATTTCTTCTTTCTCCTTTATCTCATCATTTATTTGTTTCCTTCCTTTTGTCCATCACCAATAAACTGTCCATCTGAGTCCCATTAGGACAAGGACGACTTTTATCCGCGAGGTCTTTATGAACTGGACAGCCTTATTCACTGTCCAGTTCCTGGTATGGAGTGACACAGGATGAACTCAATATGTATTTGATTGGCTGCAAGACCTTGAGCTAATGGACTCACACATGAGACGGGAGAGTGCTGAGACCTAATGAAAGGCAGAAGCAACGTGGTGTGAGCACTTGAGGCTGCCCCCGGTGGCTTTTCAGCTGCTGTGCACTGCCGAGGCTTACGGCCACTTTCCTTATGGTGCCTGCTTCAGTGGGAGTCTGTGCCGGCTGTTAAATACTTTGAATATCACCCCTGGCACCATGATTAAACTTTACTGACCTCATAGTTCTCTTCATGATCTACCCTGTGAATCAAAACTTTAGAACTGATTTTTTTTTTATGTTTGAGAAGATGGAAAATCAAAGCAAGAGAGGAGTGTCTGAGTTTTTTTGTTTTTGTTTTGTGTCTCCAAAGTTATTTTATTCTCCCGTTTTCTTTTTAACAGCTGTATAAACATTTAGTCAACAGAAAAAGCCATGGGAACGGGGTATGGGGAAAGGATCATACGCAAAAGAATCTGCTGTTTGTAGAAATATTTACAGAAAGCCAGCAGCGTTATTCCAGGTGTATACTGCAGATTCACTGGCCCTGTTAACACCTCCCCAGTGGCATTTAATTCATTTATTCAGAATTAGGATTGCAAAGACCCCAGAACAGGAGAAAGGGAAACTGACTCAATAGAGCTGTTACCTATGCTTTGTGATGAATAGCAACAGTTACCACAGTTTATAATATATATATATATATATATATATATATATATATATATATATGTTTTTTTTTACTCTGTCACCAGGCTGGAGTACAGTGGCATGATCTTGGCTCACTGCAACCTCTGACTCCCTGGTTCAAGTGATTCTCCTGCCTCAGCCTCCCGAGTAGCTGGGACTACAGGTGTGTGCCACCACGCCTGGCTAATGTTTGTATTTTTAGTAGAGATGGGGTTTCCTCTGTCCTTAGATCATCGGCAAGTTCTAAAGGCATAACTCACCACACCCAGCCTATATTTCTTTATTTCTTTGATGGCTTATGTAATACCTGTCCTCTCTGCCAGCCTAAAGCTCCATCTGAGGGAGAGCTTGTCTGCTTCTGTTTGTCACAAAGAGCCTAGCTCCCAACACAGTGTCTGGCACATAGCATGTGCTCAACAAATATTTATAGCGTAAAAGAATATGTGTTATCTCATTTAGTTGGAATGGTCTGTTCTAATGGTATAAATGAATTTTTTAAAAAATTCTCAGGCCGGGCGTGGTGGCTCACGCCTGTAATCCAAGCACTTTGGAGGCCAGGGCAGGCAGATCACGTGAGGTCGGGAGTTCAAGACCAGCCTGACCAACATGGTGAAACCACGTCTTAAAAAAAAAAAAATTATGTGCTTGTCCAGGCACAGTGGCTCATACCTGTAATCCCAGGACTTTGGGAGGCTGAGGCGGGAGGATTGCTGGAGGCCAGGAGTTTGAGACCAGCCTGGGCAACATAGCAACACAGTGACTCCACAAAAAAATTTTTTAATTACCCTGGTGTGGTGTCACATGCCTGTAGTCCCAGCTACAGGAGGCTGAGGCAGGAGGACCCTTTGAGCCCAGGAGTTTGAGGCTGTAGTATGCCACGACCACAACACTGCACTCCAGCCTGGGTGATAGAGCCAGGCCCTCGCCCTAAAAATGAAACCAAAAAATTCTGCTTATTAGCTCGAAATTGGACTGTTAATTTCTATTTTTAGTAGCTTTCTATCAAAACTTTTAGCCTTTTTCACACTTTTTAATAAAATCAAATTTATTTTCATAGATGATTTAGCTTTCTTCATGAATGGGGCCAACTGTATATAATAAGTGACTATCATAACAGAAGCAGTAGGAAAAGGTTGACCCTTAATATTCCCTTTATGAGAAAGCAGTAAAAAATGAAACTGAACAGTCTAGTTTTTATTTGTTATATCATCATCATCTTTAACTGAGCTGTCCCTTTTACAATTTAATGAAAATGGATCTTTGTAGGCACTGAGACTGAAATGCTTTCATATCAAGGAAATAACTTTCTGTATCCTAAATCACACTCTTTGCACACAATGAGGATAAGAGAACTGAGTTTTTATGGAACAGGATTGCATAGGACACCCAGGGGAACAAGGCTCTGAAGGACTCAAAAATTCGTTGGGATGAGCTTAGTATGAGGCTAAAAGAGGTACTAGAAGAGGTACAGAAGAAGCACTTACAGAGTCGTCAAAACAGGGCAGTTGTTGATACCAGCTGCAGTACGTCTACTACCTATAGCATTGTCAGGGATAATGTGTTTTCTGTCTAAAACCTCATGCTCCTCACATCGTGAGGCATAAAGCCAGAGTTATTCTTAGACATTCCTTCCTGGCAGAGAGCAAGGAGGTCCTGGGGTTGCTATGCATCTCTGACAAACCTATCTAGAATAGCATGTATGCCCTTGATCCTCAGGTCTTAACATGGATAGAGGAGAAAAGGTGACTATAATGAAAAAGGTCACTGATTCTCAAAGGGTCAAAAGGCAGGATGAAGTCGACTAAGTCTCACAGAGCTTGGGAAATGAGAAACACACACGAAGATGCTGCAGGAAGAGGTAAATTGTTAGAAGCAAAATATGAAAAGACAAAAAGCATGTTCTTAAGGAGGAGTTTGGTGTGGCCAATTTTGAGAGCTTGCTAATGAGCCCAGAACAGAGGAGTATCTGGGAGAGAAGCATCTGAGAATCCATAACGCTGACTTTCAGGCTGGTTATGGTATGTGTTTTGTGTAGTACCTACTTCTGCAGATGCTCTCTCTTGGAAACTTTAATATGTTGCAGGTATTTCATTCCAGAGAATGAAAGTGATATGTGTTAGGTCGAAATCTATAATGAACACAGGAGTAGCAAAGATGAGACTTGGGTAAGGAGATGCTGATAAGACAATGGATGGCATTTGATATGTGATGGGCTCTGCAAGACCAGCAGGGAGTGTGGGGATTCCAGAAAGCATTAATCATTATGGCATGCACTTTCACAACACACACTCTTGGAAGTACTCTATATAATGTTTACTGTGCCTCGTACTTTGCATCTGTTACCTCATTTGATTGTCAGAATAATCCTATGAAATAGATACCGTTATCTACTTAAATCAGGCTGGTGTTCTGTACGTAGGAAATTGAAATACAGGAAAAGAAAGAAGCCTCATGATTCTTTAACGCCAGCAAGGAGCATGCTGGCCGCCTATATATTATTCATGGTGAAAGGGAATTTTGAGGGGGAAAAATAAAGTGAGCGAGAAGAGCAAACCATGTTGCTTCTTATTTTCACAGCTGCTTCTCTATTTGGAAATAACACTTATATCATTTCCTCTTTGATAACTACAAAGAATTTGCCAGCTGCCTTAAAGACACCTGCATGAAGCAGATTCTTAGCAGTGTAGGATGAGCCTGTCCATAGGAATGTGAACTTGGATATTGAATGAATCTAATGGGGTGAAGGTGGAAGACTCTGATGTGTTGAAATTATATTATCACGTCTAATAATTTTGGAGTTATTTTAGGAAATAGAAGGAGAGTAGATTCTGGATAGTAAAATGGTCTGAATGTTTGTGTCTGTACAACAATTTATATATTGAAATGCTAATCCCAATGTAATGATATGTGGTGAGAAGTGGGGCCTCAGGGTGGGTAAGGGTAATTAGGTCATAAGGGCACGACCATCATGAATGGGATAGTTCCCTTCTTCTTTTTTTTTTTTTTTTTTTTTTGAGACAGAGTCTCACACTCTTGGGTTGCTCAAGCTGGAGTGCAATGGGACGATCTCGGCTCACTGCAACCTCCGCCTCCCAAGTTCAAGTGATTCTCCTGCCTCAGCCTCCCAAATAGCTGGGATTACAGGCACACACCACCACACCCAGCTATTTTTTTGTATTTTTAAGAGAGACGGGGTTTCACTATGTTGGCCAGACTGGTCTTGAACTCCTGACCTGTGATCCGCCCTCCTGATCCATCCGCCTTGGCCTCCCACAGTGCTGAAATTCCAGGCATGAGCCACCATGCCCGGCCGCGATAGTTCCCTTCTAAGAAGAGGCAAAAAAAAGCTAGCTCTTTCCACCATATGAGGATACAATGAGAATATAGCCATCTACAAACCAGGCCCTCACCAGACACCAGGTCTCCCAGCCCTTTGATTTTGTACTTACTAGCCTCCAGAACTGTGAGAAGTAATGTTGTGTAAGCCACTCAGTCTATGGTAATTTGTTATAGCAGCCAGAATTGACTAAGATGGATGGGCAATTGGGAATTCCCATAGCAGAACAAGTGGATACAGCAAAAATCATGACAGTGGTACATTAATGACTTAGAGTTTGGAAAAATTACTGTGAAGGAATCAAATATTCATAAATATAACACTAGAAGGAAATGAGGAAGAGGAAATCCCTGGGTAGAGCTTATCAGAGCTTGGAGGTTTACTTTGGCAGATGCACCTTTATTCAGGTCAACTGATCTCAGTAAGCATTTATGATAGTATTTTAGACACTGGCTAAATGATTAAGTAATAAAGGGCTATAATCCAATATCAGAAATGAGTTACATGGGTCAGTAAATCCCAAAGCTGGCTGAACATCAGAGTTCTCAAAAGAGGTTGTATAACTATAGATGTGTAGTCTCAATTCCTGGATACCGGGATTCAGTAATCTATTTGTAACAAATACCCAGTGATAAAAGGCAGGGAATCCAAGGAGACTGGTCTTTGGGAGTCATAGGTAGAAAATGAGTGGTATATACATTTTGATGGTAGTGATGGTAATTGATGCTTATTATGGATATGCTCAAACAATAGTATGCAGAAGACTTACCCAGGCCCCTCCCTATAGATGCAGATTTCTGGGAGATGCCCACAGCACTTTTGAATAATTGGATCCTAGGAGGAGCAGACTTCTGAATTTGTAACCAGCAACCCCGCTCATTCTGAAGCAGATGATCTACAAATGAAATTTTGAGAACCACCCTTGAAATACATTATCGAATTCCATCCTCCTAACAGTCTTAGAGGAGAAGTAATATCCCCATTTTACAGATGGGGAAACTGCAGGATGGACAAGATAAGTAACTTCTTCAGAATCACAGTGAAAATAGCTGAGTTGCAAACTGGAAATGTCAGATAAGATTTATGTCCTTACTCTGGGCATGGTGGCTCACGCCTGTAATCCCAGCACTTTGGGAGGCTGAAGCAGGCGGATCACGAGGTCAAGAGATCGAGACTATCCTGGCCAACATAGTGAAACCCCATCTCCACTAAAATAGAAAAATTAGCTGGGCGTGGTGGTGCACGCTTGTAGCCCCAGCTACTCGGGAGGCTGAGGCAGGAGAATTGCTTGAACCAGGGAGGTGGAGGTTACAGTGAGCTGAGATCATACCACTGCACTCTAGCTTGGGACCTGGCGACAGAGTGAGACTCTGTCTCAAAAAAAGAAAAAGAAAAAAGATTTATGTCCTTATTACTAGATTGTGTCCTTGCTGCCAGGAAGTCAGAGGGGAAAAAAAATGACTGTTCCCAGATGGGGCAGGTTTTATGAAGGAGTTTAAACTCAAGCAGGATAAGTGGTCTTTGGAATTTGTTTGTCACTTGGTCCTTGGAACATAGTTTTACAGTTTCTCTAAAATCAATTCTTGTTTTTGTTTGGTTGCTTAGTTATAAAGCTTTGATAGATCGAACTGAAAGCAAGCATGCTGATCAATATAGTAAATGCTATTATGGTGTCTGACATTACTGAGTAGCCATAATGCCGGGCCATGAGTTTAGGAAATGTTGGTGTGATGCGTTGACGTCAGACACTCCCTACATTTTAACATTTTCTTCCTTCAAAGAACTTTTGGCTTTTTTGAAGGAAAAATAAAATGAGGAAGTAGACAAGGAAACCCACAAACACACCCCACCTTTTACCCTTTGAAAACAAAACACAGGATGTTGAAACATACATTTTTTTCCCCAAAGAGCTTGCTCTTTTTGGATTTAGCAATAATCTTATCTGCTTTTCAAAAGATAGCTTTTTTTAAAAAAAAATTGTCAATTTCTGCATATCAGCATCCCTTTAAAGGGCATGTTTCCTGATGTTAAGGAAGTAAAGGCTGTAAGTCAAAGATAACTTGTTTACCAAATAGGGACTTTAATTGAAGTGGCCCTTTGGAGTTAATGAAAGTGAAATAGCTTTCCCCACCACATTGAAGGGAGTCTAATTTAATTATCTGTGAGCGTCACAGATTAGAAGCAGCCTTTCAACCATTTCTGGAAGGTGAGTATGGACCACTCACAACTAATGAAGGGAAATGGGAATTGGAGCCATGGGTGGGCAAAGAAGGTCCAGGAGAGACCATATAGGTCTCAGGCCTCTGAGCGCTTCGAACAATGACGCTTAAACAATTTACAGTTTTCACGGGGGGAGGGGAGGCCTAAGGCAAAGGTGACTGACTGGGTGTGACTTCAGTTGCTCAGAGTTCAGCAAGAATCTATTGAACACGACTGTATTCCAGTCATTCCACAGGGGCTAAAGATACATAAAGTGTGGAACCATGATACACAGAGGACAGGCATCCTACACAAGATGAGAATTTCCAGAGGCTGGGTTTTCAAAACTAGAAGGAATTAGTAAAGGAGTGGGGAATGGGTAGTGTGTTGGGGCCAGAGGATTATTGTGGAGATCTTTATAATTTGTGAGAGCTGTGCCTCAAGAATTTGAAAGGTGCAGAACTCTTGAAGCTGCCATATACAATTTTCTTCCCATAAAACATCAGTTTTCATTTATTTATTTGTTTTGTTTTGTTTTGTTTTGTTTTTGAGACAGAGTCTTGTTCTGTTGCCCAGCCTAGAGTAGGGTGGAGTGATTTCGGCTCACCGCAACCTCCGCCTCCTGGGTTAAAGTGATTCTCCTGCGTCAACCTCCTGAGTAGCTGGGATTACAGGCGTGTGCCACCACACCCAGCTAATTTTTGTATTTTAGTAGAGACAGGGTTTCACCATGTTGCCAGGCTGGTCTCGAACTCCTGACCTCAGGTGATCTACCTGCCTCAGCCTCCCAAAGTGCTGGGATTATAGGCATGAGCCACCATACCCAGCCATACAGGGATTCTTAAAACTTGTATAAAAGAAAAGAAAAAAACAATAAGGAACCTCCAGTTTCAACAATTGTTACTATTTTGTCTACCTTGTTTTCCCCATCTGCCCATTTTTAGAAGGAACAAGGGATGGAGTTTAAATCAAATTCCAGACTTCCTGTCATTTCACTCCACACATACTTTTTCATCTTAAATTCATTGCCAACTGAGGTAAGCAGAATAACGTTCCCCACAAGGACATCCATGTCCTAACCCCCAGAACCTGTGACTGTGTTGACCTACTTGGACAAAGGGGCTCTGTAGATGCAATGAAGTTTAGGATCTTGAGGTGGAGAGAGGATCCTGGATCATTCGGGTGGGCCCAGTGTCATCACAAGTGTCCTTATAAAAGGGAAGCAGGAGGATCAGAAGCAAGAGAAGGTGATGTGGTGACGGAAATAGCAGGAGAAGAGGTAACATGATGCAGAGCCCATGAGCCAAGGGATGTGGGGAACCCGGAAGCAGGAACAGGCAAGTGAGAGGGTTCTCCCCAGAGCCTGCAGAAGGAACCAGCCTGGCCGACACCAAGATTTTAGGACATCTGACTTCTATCACTGTAGGATAGCAAATACCACCAAGTTTCTGGAAACTTCTACAGTGCCAGTAGGAAGTAAATGCACTAGCTTTTAAACATAGGGAAAGTTTACCTAAAAATGTTCGTATTCCTGGCTTCTCTTGAAATACTGGAAGATTTGGCAATGCCATGCCCACAATCATTCCTGGTAATAATTGGCTAATTCCTGAAAAGAGGTTATCTAGTAAGTGAAATGGAGGTTATCTTTGTATACCTCGTCCTCTGTAAGTATCTGAATTTATGACTCCTTTTCTAGAAGGTTCTGTGGTTAATGTAGCTAGTGTAACATTACTGAAGGGATGTGTTTCCTAATCAGTGTTTTCTATCCCATGAGCTGGAAAGGTCAAGAGCCACTTAGCTTCCTACTAGTACAAATATCTCGAAAAGTTTGGTAGTTACAAATGCTGTGTCATAGCCTAAGATTGGTAGTTACTCAAATGCTGTTTCATCGCCTACTGTGTTCATGTTATATGTTGTTAAACATATGACATGTTTGATTTTAAACTGCACAGCATATTACATTGGACTTCACGCTTTAAAATTTGCAAACATCTGCGCTGGGGTGAGCAAAAAAATACCCACAAAAAACAGGATTTGCTGAAATAACAGAATCACGCAAACTGAATTGATAGAATGGTGGTAATGTTTCACCTCCCTTAGAGAACAGACTATGTTTCATTTACTAGCCCTTCAATTGTACAATAACGAGTAAACATAAGGAACCAATTCTGCCCCAGCTACTTGTTATAAATAGAAAGGTCTCTTACTGGAACAACACATTAAGGGTTATGACTCCTTTCCACTTTAGTCTTGAGTTACTTTAATCAAATGTGAGGCTTGGGAAATAAAGAGCTTTGATTATTAAGAGGGGAATTTAGGAATTTGAACCAATGTATTGACATCTGGTCCGAGAGAAACCTCACCTGCCAGGAGACAGGAAAGAACGACAGAAGGGCCCCAAAGAAAAGCCTGGCCTGCTGCAAGGCTGCACTGAGCTGGGCTCGTGCACGCCAGCTGGCAGGAGACAGTCCAGCCCAGCTCCCGACATGAGCCACATAAGTGGCTTTATAATTCTAGCTGCCTGTGCTTGGCCAGTATACAACCGCTCAGAACCACAGTTTCTTCTTCCATAAATGGGGATAATAATACATACCTCAAAGTGTTGCTGAAACGATTAAGAGTGGTAAACTACAGTGTGGTGCTTGAATGCCCTTTTTTTTGAGACTGAGTCTCGCTCTATTGCCAGGCTGGAATGCAGTGGCACAATCTCGGCTCACTGCAACCTCCGCCTCCTGGGTTTAAGCGATTCTTCCGCCTCAGCCTCCCGAGTAGCTGGAACCACAGGCGCATGCCACCAGGCCAGGCTAATATTTTTTTGCATTTTTAGTAGAAATGGGGTTTCACCGTGTTGGCCAGGATAGTCTCGATCTATTGACCTCGTGATCCTCCCGCCTCAGCCTCCCAAAGTGCTGGGATTACAGGCGTGAGCCACGGCACCCATCCTCAAATGCCCTTTGTTGCCATAACAAAGTACCATCAACTGAGTGGCTTACTGTACAGTCTCACAGTTCTAGAGGCTAGAATTCTGAGATTAAGGTGTCAGCTGGGTTGGTTGCTTCAGACGACTGTAAGGAAGAATGTGTTCCATGCCTGTCTCCTAGCTTCAGGTCACCACCAGATTGCTGACAATCTCTGGCATTCCGTAGCTTGGAAACGTATCACCCTGGTCTCTTCCTTCATGCTCATGTGGCTTCTTCCCTGTGTACATGTCTGCGTACACATGTCCCCTTTTATTAGCACACCAGTCATGTTGGGTTAGGGGCTCGATCTATTCCAATATGACCTCATCCCAATTAACTTATGACATCTGCAATGACCCTATTTCCAGGTAAGGTGACATTCTGGGGTACTGGGGTCAGGACTTCAACATATAAATTTGGGGGAACACCATTTAATTCATAATACTGCTCATCAGAATAGACTCTCATACATGTTCACTCCCTCAGCCTTTTCCTCTCTTGATAGAAGTCTTTTCCTGACATGTAGATTTTTAAATCATCAGCTTTAAAAGACTCAAAATCAAATAGTTTTCTCTAAACTTTTCTTTCCTAACTACTCCTTCTAACTTACTACATTTTTTTTTTTCAAGATGGAATTTTATTCTGTCACCCAGGCTGGAGTACAGCGGTGAAATTTTGGCTTACTTCAACCTCCGCCTCCTGGGTTCAAGCAATTCTCCTGCCTAAGCCTCCCGAGTAGCTGGGACTACAGGCACCCACAACCGTGCCTGACTAATTTTTGTATTTTTAGTAGAGATGGGGTTTCACAGTGTTGGCCACGCTAGTCTCGAACTCCTGACCTCAGGTGATCCCCTTGCCTCGGCCTCCCAAGTTCTGGGATTACAGGCGTGAGCCACTGTGCCCAGCCCTAACTTACTACACTTTTAAGAGAGCCAAAGGTATAGCAAATCACAAATTATTCTGACCTTATTCAAATACAATATTGTATAATTCAGTCAGGGCATGGACTTGAAAGTTGCATTTAGACTTTACTCAGAGAAAGATGAGCTAAGCAAACAGGTAAACAGATTAAAAGGGAATGTTTACAGGTTTAAAGAACAATCCACTTGTACTGGTATGGTATTTTAAACTCTGAACAAAACAAAACAAAACAAAAAGAACAATCCACTATAAAGTACTAGATGGAATTTGTTTTCATGCAAACAAGAAGTCTTCATTTCCAACAGCTGGTACTTTGAAGCTGTCCTGAGGAAGTGGCTGTGTCCTCTGGGAGATCTGGGTGTTCCCAGTTGAGCCAAGACACTGAGGGTGTGTGGCAAATAAATATTTTGACTCTAAATGGAATGGTTGCTGAGAAAGCCTTCTAGGAGTCAAAGACTCCTCGTAAAGTCATCCCTTTATGAGAGAAGGGATGACGAGGTAAGCAAGTACAGATCTAGAAATCTGAATCTGGGAGGTGAAAACAGTTTCACAGTTACAGAGTCAGGGTTTCTCTGGAGGGAGGTGTTAAAACGCAAACTCTGAATGAAGAGACCCCCCCCCCCCCCAACAGAGGTGTTGTGTGAGCAACATGACCTTTTATTCACCGGGGTGCGGGCGGGCTGAGGCTGAAAAGGGCATCAGCAGAGGGCGGTGGGATACGAGTTGGTTTTATAGGATTGCAGTAGGCAGTGGAAAGTTACAGAAGTTATGGTTTATGGTGGATTTTTGCAAGCTGGAAGGGGGTTGTAGGTTTGCAAGCTGAGAGGGGGTCGTAGGGTGTGGAGTCACGTAGGGTGTGGAACTCATCTGTAGTGTCCGTGCAGGACACAGAGGTTAACATGGCGTCCATGGGGTCATTAGTTGGCCTGAAAGACCTTACAGGAGGGAAGGGACACAATAAGCTGTCAAGAAGTAAAAACAACTTAGTCGCAGAGAATGCACACAAAATCATTCAATATGGAAATGGCAAGGGGGGCACACAGCAATTCCAGTCTGTGATCCAAGTTCATGGCCAGGCTTTCTCCCAGAGTGCTGCATGGGGCGGGTCGGGGATCGTACTAGGAGTTGGTAATGTAATGACTCACCGTCTCTCTCCCTTCTGTGGCTCCCAACTGAGAGCCAGAGGGAATGATGAACTAATGGGAATCAACAACAACAATAACAAGAAAACTCATTAATAGCTGAGCAAGTGCCCAGTAAGCACGAATGCCAAACTCGGGTAAACATCAGATTCTACAGAACATGGCCTAAGCCACGTGCCTTGCCTCCTGTGCACTCCAGAAAGCTGGGGTCTACAAAGTGAGTGAACGGGGTGGACCAAACTACCCAGTCTGCCCAGGATCAGCCAGGTATACGTTCTCAGTGTGTAGACACAGGGACTTGAGTGATAGGGTAGTGATCACAGACACCCACACCCACTTAGAACAAACATGACAATGCCTGCTATTAAAAGAGGCCTGATGACAGTTCTTAGATCTGAACAATCAGATTAATAGCCCTTCTTTCCTCGGAGGGGAAGTTAAGTAGAAAGAAAGAAATGGGGGTTACTCTTTCTCCCTGAAGGAATCCTTCAGCAGAGCTCCACTCAGCTTTTCCAGAGGCAGAGGAGAGCATAGTGTAGCCACTCACCCGAATCTTAACGAGCCACAGCCTCAAGGTGAATGGGTCTGGTTCTTGCAATTTATTAGTCCAGCTTGCTGGTGTTTATTTTGAACATGCAGTAAAACAGAGGTGCAGAGTAACCTAAGTAGAATCTAACAACCTTTTTTTGTTTCGTTTTGTTTTTTGAGACAGAATCTCACTCTGCCATCCAGGCTGGAGTGCACTGGCACAGTCTTGGCTTGCTGCAACCTCTGCCTCCTGGGTTCAAGCAATTCTCCTACTTCAGGCTCCTGAGTAGCTGGGACTACAGGTGTGCACCACCATGCCCGGCTAATTTTTGTTTATTTAGTAGAGACGGATTTCACTATTTTGGCCAGGCTGGTTTTGAACTCCTAGCCAGTTTGTGGTCAGGAGGCCCACCTCAGCCTCCCAAAACGCTGAGATTATAGGCGTGAGCTACCGCACCTGGCCAAACTAAAATAGGAGATTTTTTTTTTTTTTGAGACACAGTCTCACTCTGTCACCCAGGCTGCAGTGCAGTCACCCTGGTTGGCCTACTGCAACGCTCCACCTCCCAAGTTCCAGGCAATTCTCGTGCCTCAGCCTCCCGAGATTAGATTACAGGCATGTACCACCACATGCACCAACACATTTGGCTAATTTTTGTATTTTTAGTAGAGACAAGGTTGTATCATGTTGGCCAGGCTGGTCTCAAACTCCTGACCTCAGGTGATCCGCCCTCCTCGGCCTCCCAAAGTGCTGAGATTCAGGTGTGAGTCACTGTGTCCAGCCTACTAACAACTATTTTAAAGCAAGAAGAGACATTAGAAACACTTAACTAGAATGCGTTTTAGAATGTATCCATTTTGAAGTGCTGTCTCATTAGTAGTGAGCAAATGAGGCGAAGCAATTGAAAGGCCAAGTTCATGTGGTTGACATGGCCCTGTGCTGTGACGAAGCCTATATAGACTTTCCTCTGCCTTCCACCTCCTCTTCCTGCAATGCTGTATGAAGGGAGGAGATTTAAAACCTGGCTGCACACTTATCTCCTTAGATATGTGTGCTCTGCCCCAAGGTTGGCTTCATTATGAAATCTCAGAGACCAAGGCATTACTTTTAATAGAGTCATCAAGGGCCTCTGCTAGAGTACATTAGCATCTGACCTTCTGCATGCTCAGTAAATAAGATAACTTGCAAAACATGTACTCCATTTCTGCAAGTCTGCAAAGGGAAAAAAGAAAACTGGAAAATTGACCGAAAATACAGTGGGTTTTGGCCACGTTCTTATTATTAATTTCCTGTCTCTATGGCTTGGTAGGAAGTTCTGAGGACAGGATGCTGGGGAGCCCAGGAATTCTGACAGTCTTGTGACCTTTCTGGTTTAAACAGGGCACCCCAGGCCTCTTTCATCTCTCCACCTCCTTCCTTATCTCAAAAGAAGCCATATGTCTCTTTAAAACATTTTTATTATAGCATTTAGAAAATTACATAAGTAGGCCGGGCAAGGTGGCTCACACCTGTAATCCCAGTACTTTGGGAGGCCAAGGTGGGTTGATCACCTGAAGTCAGGAGTTTAAGAACAGCCTGGCCAACATGGTGAAACCCCATCTCTATTTTTAAAAATACAAAAATTAGCTGGATGGTGGCGCACCTGTAATCCCAGCTACTCGGGAGGCTGAGGCAAGAGAATCACTTGAACCTGGGAGGCGGAGGTTGCAGTGAGCTGGGATGGCGCCACTGCTCTCCAGCCTGGGCAACAGAGTGAGACTCTGTCTAAAAAAAGGGAAGAAAATTACATAAGTAATTCCTGTTTATGGTTTATTTTTGATAAAATAAAAACAAAAATTACCCAAAATTCTATCCTTTGGAGATAATTATTTGTGTGTAGTCTTATGAAAAAAAAAAAAAGTTATCATGACGTTTCACTGTTTTGGAAGCTGCTTTTCCCAAACAACAATATATAGAGTTTTTTTCTTTCCCAGGCAAACACTGTTTGCATTCTATCACTATAGATCAATTTGCATTTTCTAGAATTTTATTCAGTATCGATATTTTTCTTTCTTTTGTGTGGCTTCTCTCACTCTGCAAAATTATTTTGAGATTCATCCATAGTGTTGTATGTACCAATAGTTCATTCCTTTTTTCTGACTGAATATTATTATTATTCCATTGCATAGATATACAATTAGCTTATGCATTCACCTATTGATGGACATTTGGGGTTTTTGAATTATAGTTACTAAAAACTACTAAGAATATTTGTATACAAGTCTTTATATGGCCATATTTTTCATTTCTCTTGGGTTAATATCTAGAAGTGAAATCACTAGATCAAATAGTAAATGTATGTTTAACTTTTAAAGAAACCACCACAGCATTTTTTGAAATGGTTGTACCACTATTCAGTCTCAACAACGTATGAGAATTTCAGTTTCTCCTCATTCTCACTAAACTTGATATGGTCAGTCATTTTAATTTCATTCATTCTAATGGGGTGTGGTGATATCTCATGTAGTTTAAATTACATTTACCTAATGACTAAAAATGTTGCACATCTTTTAATGTGCTTATTTGAGGTTGATGTGTATTATCTTTATTGAACTGTTTATATTCATTTTGATTGAGTTTCTTTCTTATTACTGAGTTTTGAGAGTACTGTACGTATTTGGATGTAACCACTCAAGGGGTGCGTCTTGCTCACTGCCTGCACAGAGCCAATTCATCAAGACTGGGGGAATTGCAATAGAGAAAGAGTAATTCACGCAGAGCCGGCTGTGCCGGAGACCAGAGTTTTCTTATTACTCAAATCAGTCTCTGAGCATTCAGGGAGCTGAGTTTTTAAGGATAACATGGTGGGTAGGGGGGAAGCCAGTGAGCCGGGAGTGCAGATTGGTCCAGAGATGAAATCATAGGGAATTGAAGCTGTCTTTTTGTGCCCGGCCAGTTTCTGGGTGGGGGCCCCCAAGATCAGATGGGCCAGTTAATCGATCTGGGCAGTGCCAGCTGATCTATCAAGCATAGGGTCTGCAAAATATCTCAAGCACTGATCTTAGGAGCAGTTTAGGGAAGGTCAGAATATTGTGACCTCCAGCTGCATGACTCCTAAACCATAATTTCTAATCTTGTGGCTAATGTTAGTCCTACAGAGGCAATCTAGTCTCCAGGCAAGAAACTGCTTTGAGAAAGGGCTGTTACCGTCTTTGTTTAAGCTATAAACTAAGTTTCTCCCAAAGCTAGTTCAGACTTCGCTCAGGAATGAGCAAGGATAACTTGGAAGTTAGAAGCAAGATGGAGTCAGTTAAGTTAGATCTCTCTAACTGTCTCAGTCATAATTTTGCAAATGTGGTTTCGATCCCTCCCTTTGGGTTTTATAATACCGTAATCTTAAGGTGTAGGCTACGAAGAGAGGAAAAGGCTGTTGATCAGTCTGGCTTTTTCCTGCTGACAGGGGATGTAATGGGAATGGGAGTGAACCCCAAGGGGAGGAGAGTGGAACTGCTTTTCATAAACTTTTTAGAACCCTTTACAATTTTTCATCAAACAGATTAATTTTTTAAGAAAACTTTGTTATTTGGACACATGGGCCTGGATTCTGGCCCCATATCAGTATGATTTTAATGTTTTTATCTAAGGAAAAAAGCTAAATAATTTCTTTTACATTTTCGCCAACTTGTTTATACCCACAGAATTTTGACAAGATCAACCCTTTACAAACCCTTTTCACTTTGCTTAAACCTTTGATTTTGTTCCATTGCCTTTTTAGGTTAAGACATCTTTTTTTTTTTTTTTTCCTGAGACGAGTCTCGCCCTGTCACCCAGGCTGGGTACAATGGCGCGATCTCAGCTCACTGCAACCTCCGCCTCCTGGGTTCAAGCAATTCTTCTGCCTCAGCCTGCCTAGTAGTTGGAATTAAAGGCACAAGCCACCACGCCTGGCTAATTTTTTGTATCTTTCGTAAAGATGGGCTTCACAATGCTGGCCAGGCTGGTCTCCAACTTGTGACCTCGTGATCCACCTGTCTCGGCCTCTCAAAGTGCTGGGATTACAGGCTTGAGCCACTGCACTGGCCAGGTTAAGACATCTTTAAAACCCTCTGAACTAGACAAAATTATATTCCCTTTAACAAAAGCCATATTCCCATGCCTTCTTATAATCTTTTACCAAAAACACATTCCCTACACACTTTGTATGTAAAACTGTTTTTCTAGTGGTCTCAATTACATGGTACAGTGTTAACTCTTAGCAACTTTTATTTTTAGTGAAAAACCTGATGAGTAAGCGATTTTAATTTTGTACTGGGGTGGAGCCTAGGACTTCAGACAGAAATGAAGATAAGGTCTGATTCCTTTTGGCATAGCTAGTGGGCATGGCTTTCCACATGGCTTATCTATAATCTCATGCTCCAAAGTAGGTAAATTGAATAATTTTCCAAAGTCAAGGAAACAGTTTGACCTTAAAGCATTTAGCAAATTTGGTATCTGACCTTAATTTAGATCAAATGTCTACATTTTTAAGACATTTTGTTTTACCAATAATCTTTAAAACTCTTTCTTTCCAAAATATGACGAAAGTCACATGAACAAAAGGCATTAAAATTTCCATTTTTCTGACAAAATATTTGATTCAAGTGCTTATTTTTCTAAGCCAATTAATAAGAGCTCTTTTATATATAAAGATACAATACATATAAATACGCAGACAGACGAAGATTCAACACTTGTACAATTTTTCATTTGCCAGTTTTTTAATTGGATGACTGGCTTCAGGGTGAAGCCCTTGGAGGAACAGGGCTAGGAAAACATGCATTTCTGCGGCCAAATAAGTAGCAAATAAGCAGTTGAAGGCAAAGCTGGATCCCCAAAATTAAGGGCGCCATTTTATACTGGTTTGTGGATCCCCAAGAGAAGGGAAATACTACGGGAGAAGACAGTGCAGTGGCTCTACCCTAGATTTCCTTGAAAAGCAACCCAAAGCCAATGAGCTCATTTTGTCATCAGCCCATCCCTCATGGGAGTCTCATCCCTCAGTGGGGATGTGTTCGAAGAGTCAAGTATCCCTCTTTAACTACTATCAGCCATCCCTTAATTTGTATTTCCTACCTAGTTATTGTAATGCGATGTAATTTCTGATACCTCCAAACAAAATCATCAGATAACACAATGCAAAACAGAACAGAGCCTTTGATTTTGAAAGGGATTTATCTGCTTTTAACTCCTGGGATTTCATGAGGAAAACAGAGGTTTTTTTGTTTTTTTGTTTTTTTCCAAAACAGGGTCTGTGGCACCTCCTGTTTTTCCTAATGAGTCCCAGATTACCAGAAGTCATCTCAGGGCCTCTCAGGTGTGCACTAAGAGTGGCAAAACAAAAAAATGGAGAAAAATAATTCAGCCAACTGAGAAGGAAAAAAACCTTTTTCCAGAAAAACAAATTCCAAGAAGAGAAAAACATAAAGGCCTTTTAAACATACCTGTGGCTTGTTTATCTACTTTTAATTAAGCTGACTTTTAACCATAGTGCTCTTTAAAAAAGAAATCCTTTCAAATCTCTTATTACCTGACTTTAGCCATGCCAAGTGGCTTCTGAACTTTACCAAAGGTAACCTCCTAAGTGCTTCAAAGATATGGTAAGTGGTTTCTTTTTCTTTTCTTTTCTTTTCTTTTTTTTTTAAAGTAAGATTTAGAATCTCCACAAGGTAGTTCAGAGAAAGGAAAATTCAAGAGAAGAAATCAGAAGATAACTATGCCGGGGAGGGACCTCAATAAATGGCAAAGTTACACAAATTAAAAACCAGAAAGGCATCATTCCAGAAGCCAACGATTAAACCCAGGTCACCACTGTCAAAAGATAGAGCCTTAGCTACTGAGCTGTACAGCATTCAGCAGTTTCTACTGCTTTTTCCAGGAGCTTAGAGAAGCCCATTTCAAGGTTTCAAGGCTTCTAACTGCTCAAGAAAAATCTTTAGGATTAACTATGACATGAACCCCAAAATTCCTGTCCTCTGGATGGTGGAAACCAAAAGAAAGTATCTCCACATAGTCAGGAGGGTAAGCTTGTAAGGACACGAAACAAGACTGAGAAATTTCATACAGCATTGGTTTCAGGGACCCCAAAGTTTGTAACTGACCAGCCTGCCAAGCTGGCTTGAAAAGAGGGCTTAGCTGGGCACGGTGGCTCATGCCAGTAATCCTAGCACTTTGGGAGGCCGAGGCCTGCTGAGGTCAGGAGTTCGAGACCAGCCTGACTAATATGATGAAACCCCGTCTCTACTGAAAATACAAAAATTAACTGGGCGTGGTGGCATGCACCTGTAATCACAGCTACTCAGGAGGCTGAGATAGGAGAATCACTTGAACCCGACAGGCAGAGTTTGCAGTGAGCTGAGATCATGCCGTTGCACTCCTGTCTGGGCAGCAAGAGCGAAATTCCATCTCAAAAAAAAAAGAAAGAAAGAAAAGTGGGCTTATAGCAGTACTAAATCCATGTTCTATCCTGTGGTACTCCTTTCTCCATTACAGAATACAGAAAGACAAATTATTAACACAAAGTACACTAGATTTGCTACAGCCCAAGATTAGTCTCACAAATCCTTTATCAGATACTTGCTTTTCTCCCAGCCTGTGGCTTGTCTCTTTATTCTCTTAATAGCTTTAAAAGAGCAGAAGTTTGTAATTTTATTGAAGTTTAACTTAACAGTATTTTCACTTACGGATTATGCTTTTTTTTTTCTTTTTTTTTTTTTTACTTTTTCTTTTTTACTTTTTTCTTTTTTTTTTTTTTTTAGCTCAGTTTACAATGTTGCTGATAGCCTTATGCTTTTGACTTTTGTTTGGCATTGATGTCAGAAACCTTTGCCCAACCCAAGTTCACAAAGGTTTTTTACCATTTTCTTCAAGAAGTCTTAACGTTTTATGTTCTACAGTTTAGTATAGATTCATCTTGAGTTAATCTTTGTATGTGGTACAAGATGGAAATTGAAGTTAAATTATTTTGCATCTGGATATTCAATATTTCCAGTATGATTTGTTTAAAAACTGCCCTTTCTCCACTGAATTTTTCTAACCCCTTTGTTCAAATTTTGTTCTGAGTTATATGCTAATCTGTTCAGTTCTGCTTTCTCCACTCTGTTCAGTTTATCTTTTTGCCTGTCTTTATACTAATACCACACTCTGGATTACTGCAGCTATTTAATAACACTTCAGGTCAGGTATTTCTCCAATTTCCTTTTTCTTTTCAAAGTGTCTTAGCTATTCTAGGTTCTTGGTATTTCCATGTAAATTTTAGGTCAGCTTGTCAATCCCTACCAAGAAAAAAATTGTTTTTTAAAAGCCTGCTGGAAGCTTTCCTGGAATTCAGTTGAATCTTTACATCATTTAGAGACAACTAAAATCTTAATAATATTGATCCTCCAACCCATAAATATAGTGTATTTTTCCATTTGTTTAGGTCTTCTTTAATTTCTCTCAGCCATGTTTTACGGTCTTCAGTATGGAGGTCTTGCAAATGATTCGTCATACTTATCCCTAAGAATTCCATACATTTATGTTGGTGTAAATGATATAATTTGTTTCAATTTCTGTTTATTGCTAGTATATGCAAATATAATTTCTTTTTTTTTCTTTTTTTGAGACAGAGTCTCACTTTGTCACCCAGGCTGCAGTGCAGTGGCACAATCTCGGCTCACTGAAACCTCCGCCTCCCGGGTTCAAGTGATTCTCCTGCCTCAGCCTCCCGAGTAGCTGGAATTACTGGCACCCACCACCATGCCTGGCTAATTTTTGTATTTCTAGTAAAGAGGGAATTTCACCATGTTGGCCAGGCCGATCTCCAACTCCTGACCTCAAGTGATCGGCCAGTCTCGGCCTCCCAAAGTGCTGGGATTATAGGCCTAATTATTGTATTTTTAGAATAGACAGTGTTTGTCATGTTGGCCACGCTGGTCTTGACCTCAAGTGATGTGCCCACCTTGGCATCCCAAAGTGTTAGAATTACAGTCATGAGCCACCACGCCACACCTGCTGAATCAGAAACAGATGTTGGGTTTTGTCCTTACTTTTTTAATATGGTGAATTTTATTGACTGATTTTTAATTTGTTTTTAAATAGCTACAGTAACACTTTTTTGGGTTAATCCCTGCTTAGTCGTGATGTATTACCATTTCAATATAATTTGAGACTCAGTTTGCTAATGTTTTGTTTAGAATTTTTGGAACTGTGTTTATGAGGAGTATTGGTTTATAGTTTTCTATTTTCGTAATATCTTTGTCTTATTTTGGATCAGTAAAAATCTAGCCTGTAGAATGAGTTGGAAGTATTCCCTACTCTTCCATTTTCTGAAAGAAATACATATAATTGGTATTATTTCTTAAGTGTTTGATAGAATTTCTTGGTGAAGTCATCTGGCCCTTGAGTATTTTGGGAAGAAACATTTTAAATTTCCAATTCAGTTTCTTTAAGAGAGATAGTACTGTTCAAGTATTTCTTTCTTTTGTCTTTTTCTTTTCTTTTCATTTCTTTTCTTTTTTTTTTTTTTGAGATGGAGTTTCCCTCTTTCGCCCAGGCTGGAGTGAAGTAGCGTGATCTTGGCTCACTGCAACCTCCGCCCCCCCCAGGTTCAAGCGATTCTCCTGCCTCAGCCTCCCGAGTAGGAGTAGCTGGGATTATAGGCATTCGCCACAACGCCCAGCTAATTTTTGTATTTTTAGTAGAGATGAGGTTTTGCCATGTTGGCCAGGCTGGTCTCAACCTCCTGACCTCAGGTGACACATCTGCCTTGGCCTCCCAAAGTGCTAGGATTACAGGCATGAGCCACTATGCCCAGCTGTTCCAGTATTTCTTCTTTAATATGCTTTGGTAGTTTGTGTCTTTCAAGGAATTTGTCAATTTCATCTGTGTTGTTAAGTTTATTAGCAATGAATTCTTCATACATTCCAATATCATACATTTAATGCTATATTTATTATTATTATTTATAAAGAAGATCTCGCTATGTTTCCCAGGCTGTTCTGAAACACCTGGCCTCAAGCAGTCTTCACACTTCAGCCTACCAAAGTGCTGAGATTATAAATAAGAGCACCACATCTGGCCTTATATTTAATATCTGCAGTGTATGTAGTGATGTTCTCCTCTTTCATTTTTCTTTTGATTTTACTTTAATTTCTGGGATACATGTGCAGAATGTGCAGGTTTGTTACATAGGTATACATGTGTCATGGTCGTCTGCTGTACCTATCAACTTGTCATCTAGGTTTTAAGCTCCACATGCATTAGATATTTCTCCTAATGCTCTCCTCCCCTTGCCCCTGACCCCCCAACAGGTCCCAGTGTGTGATGTTCCCTCCCTGTGTCCACGTGTTCTCACTGTTCAACTCCCACTTATGAGTGAGAATATGCAGTGTTTGGTTTTCTGTTCCTGTGTTAGTTTTCTGAGAATGATGGTTTCCAGCTTCATCCACGTCCTGCAAAGGACATGAACTCATTTTATCTCTTATATTCATAATCTTTGTTTTCTCTCTCATTTTCACGGTCAGTCTGGCAGGCTAGAGATTTATTGACTTTATTGATCTCAAAGAACCAGATTTTGGTTTTGTTGAACTTTCCAATGCTTTTGTTTTCTTTTTCATTGATTTCTGTACTGGTCTTTATTATTTCCCATTTTCTGCTTATTTTTGTTTAATTTTTTTAAATTAAACATTTCTTCTTAGTCCTGCTTTAGCAACATTTTGAAGATTTGATATGTGGTGTTTTTATTTTCCATAGGTCTCCATTATTAATTTCTAATTTAATTCCATTTTGGTCAAACATACATTGTTTAACTTGAATACATTTAAATTTATTGAAACTTGATTTAATATCCAGAGTATGATCTATCCTGTTAATTCTCTGTGTACTTGACATGAATGGGTATTCTGCTATTGTTTTGTTTTGGTTTTTGTTTTTGAGACAGAGTTTTGCTCTTGTGGCCCAGGCTGGAGTGCAGTGGCATAGTCTCGGCTCACTGCAACCTCTACCTCCTGGGTTCAAGCGATTCTTCTGCCTCAGCCTCCCAAGAAGCTGGAATAACAGGCGCCCGCCACCATGCCCGCCTAATTTTTGTATTTTAGTAGAGGTGGGGTTTCACCATGTTGGTCAGGCTGGTCTCAAACTCCTGACCTCAGGTGACCCTCCTGCCTTGGCCTCCCAAAGTGCTGGGATTGCAGGCATGAGCCACCGCACCCAGCCATGCTATTGTTGAACATATATTATTGTTTTAACATATGGATGTGTTATAATTTACTCAACCAAAATTCTATTATTATATATTTTAGCATATTTCCCATTGCCTGCAATTATAAACCATACCAGGGTGGATGCCCCCATAGTTGAATCTTTGTGCACAACTTCACTGGTTATTGTGATGGGTTGAATAGTATCAGTCCCAACATTCATATTCACCTGGGACCTCAGAAGTGACCTGATTTGGAAATTGGATTGTTGCAGACGTAAGGAAGTTGAGTTGAGTTCATTCTGGATTAGAGTATGGAGCCTACATGAAGACACACAGAAAGAAGTCCGTGTGACAGTGGAGGCAGAGACTGGATTGCTGCAGCTCCATGCCAAGGAGGCTGACAGCCACCAGAGGCTAGGAAGAATTCTTCCCTAGCAGCTTTAGAGGAAGCATGGTCCTGCAGCCACCTAGGATGATTCCCCCATAACCCAAGCACTGGAGTCTCACCATGCTAACCTGTACACTGACTCTGATGAGTGTTCCAGTGATGAACTGGCATTTGAGGCTATAATGGCTTTTATAAATCCAGAGCCGGTTTCAGAATTTGGCAGAGAAAGCAAGCTTTAAAGCCGGAATGGCTGCTGTTGGTTGTAAGGAGAGCTGACCTGTTAACAACAACAAAAAAATGACACCCTCCAGGCCGAGGCAGGTGGATCACTAGAGGCCAGGAGTTTGAGAGCAGCCTGGTCAACATAGTGAAACCCCATCTCTACTAAAAATGCAAAAATAAGCTGGGCATGGTGGCATGCTCCTGTAATCCCAGCTACTCTGAATTGTTTGAACCCGGGAGGCGGAGGTTGCAGTGAGCCGAGGCAGCACCACTGCACTCCAGCCTGGGAGACAGAGCAAGACTCCATCTAAAAAAATAAACAAGTAAAAATAAAATAAAAATAAAAATGACTCCCTTTTTAGTGTCCCATGGTCAAACCATATTTTTCATGCTATCCTTTTCACCTTACTTTATTTTTCATCATTAACATCCATCCACATGATGTATCACTCATTCTACTCATTCTGCTCTTTTTTTTATTTTTCTGAGACCAAGTCTCACTGTTGCCCAGATTGGAGTGCAATGGCGCAATTTCTGCTCACTGCAATCTCCGTCTCCTGGGTTCAAGCCATTCTCATGCCTCAGCCTCCTGAGTAGCTGGGACTACAGGCGTGTGCCACCAGATCCCGCTAATTTTTGTATTTTTAGTAGAGACGGGTCTTTACCATGTTGGCCAGGCTGGTCTCAAACTCCTGGCCTCAGGTGATCTGCCCACTTCGGCCTTCCAAAGTGCTGAGATTATAGGCATGAGCCACCGTGCCCAGCCTCTGCTCCCCTCTTTAAGCCAATCTTGAATTCAGCAGGTGATTCAGGTACCAGACAGCTTGTGAGAGGAGAGAAGTTAGTCCTGGAAAGCTGAGGCTCCCAAAGAGCACTTTTCTCAACCTTCCTTTTCCGGCCTTCTTTCTCATTCTCCTTTACCTTCTCTTCCTTTTCATTCTCCTTTGCATTCAGCCCTAGATGTCTTTCTTTGTTTTTGTTCTTTTGTTTTTTGAGATGGGGTCTCACTGTGTTGCCCAGGCTGGAGTGCTGTGATGAAATCTCAGCTCATTGCAACCTCTGCCTCCTGGATTCAAGTGAGCCTCAGGCCTTAGCCTCCCAAGTAGCTGAGGTTACAGGTGTGAGCCACATGCCGACAAGCTCTAGGTATCTTGTCTGGCTCCTGATTCCTGGGTCCTGGGGATTGTTCAAGACAAGCTAGAAGAGAGATGGGGATTTGAATGGCCATGCTTAGCACTGTCCCTATGTGCCTGTGGCTATATTTAAACATTGTTTCTCTTCTTTATCAGGCTCCCTGAGAGATGGTGCAGGATTAATTATCTAATGTTTGTAAAGCATTTGGAAGTTGATCAGTGCTAATTATTATTACACTGATAGCTTGTCCTTTGTTCTAAATACCTAGCAACCTGAGGCGAAACAGGCTTCAATTAAAAAGTTGTTAGATAAACGAGATCTCCAACACAGAGCCTTCATGGCCCTTCTTCCTTCTTGGACTTTTTCACTTTGTGTTCTGTGTCCCTTACATCCAGATCTTCCTTCCTGCTCATTGGAGCTGGAGAAATCGGGTGCTTCAGGTGAGCAACCGGGGCAGCTGAACATTTTGAGTACCCACCATCGAGGAAGTTTTATATACGTTGTCTCATTTAACCCTCAAAAACACATGCATGGGAGGCCATTCTCAGCATGTGACACATCAGCCAATGAGTGCTTGGAGCACTTAGGTAAGCTGCTCACATCCCTCAGCTGGGAAGTGGCAAGGCCAGATTTTGAAGACAGGCTGTTTGGCTCTAAAGACTGTGAGTTCAGGCCAGGCGTGGTGGCTTATGCCTGTAATCCCAGCACTCTGAGAGGCCGAGGTGGGCGAATCACCTGAGGTCAGGAATTCAAGACCAGCCTGGCCAACAAGTTGAAACCCCGTCTCTATTAAAAATATAAAAATTAGTGGGGTATGGTTGTGCCCGCCTGTAATCCCAGCTACTCGGGAGGCTGAGGCAGGAGAAATTCTTGAACCCAGGAGGCGGAGGTTGCAGTGAGCCAAGATCACACCACCGCACTGCACTGCGGCCTCGGCAACAGAGTGAGACTCTGTCTCAAAAAAAAAAAAAAAAAAAAAAAGACTGTGAGCTCTTCCTGCCACGTGTGCTCAAGTAAAAGATGGAAAATAAGTATGTTAGGAAGAGTGAGTTGGTATGAGGCAAAAAAAAGACCTGCATATTGCTTTTTGTTACAAAAAGAGTCCACTGAACAAAGAGCTGTAAAGCAAGAATCCTAGTAGCTGAAGCAGTTTCTGCCTAGTAGCAGGGAATTTTAGACTTAAACAGGTGATTGGATTTTGAAGTTGAAGAGATGCTAGCAATAATTTAGTCCCACTTGTCATTTGGCAGAGGAGGAAATTTTGACCCAGCAAAAACAAGTAATTCTTGCCCAAGCTCACTCAGACCTTTAATCTGATGGTCACTATCCTTACCTTAATATAACAGTAAAATAATGGCTATTATTTTTAAGGAGTGCTTGTTTACTGTCTGTAACACAGCTTTGTAAATTCTGTAGGTACATGAATTCATTTAATCCTTACAATTCTGCCGAAGACACAACAGTATCATTCTTTTCCTTGGAAGAACCCACAAAAAAGGCACTGAAAGGTTCTGGTAAAACTGTCTCTCTAGAAATAATGTGAAGATTCTAGGTTTTTTCTTTTTTTTTTTTTCTTTTTTTCATTTTTTGACACAGAGCCTCGCTCTGTCATGCAGGCTGGAGTGCAGTGGTGCAATCTTGGCTCACTGCAACTCCACCACCTGGGCTCAAGCAATTATGGTACCTCAGTCTTCTGAGTAGCTGGGACTATAGGGCATGCACTACCATGCCCGGCTAATTTTTGTATTTTTAGTAGAGACAGTGTTTCCACCATGTTGGCCAGGCTGGTCTTGAATTCCTGGCCTCAAGTGATCTGCCCACCTCAGTCTCCCAAAATGCTGGGATTATAGGCATAAGCCACCACGCCCTCCCAGATTCTAGGTGTTTTAGAAGAGACAAGATCAGTTTTCAAACTGTATTCCAAAGATTAGTAGCAACCCCACTCAGAGGCATGAATAGGGCAAGGATGAAGACATAAAGTCTCAGAGACGCCAAGATTCCCACCAGGAGGCAACCCTATATAAACTCTGTTTCAATTCTTTTACATATTGTTTTAGGACTTGTGATTTAATCTGGACAGAGAGATTATTGAATTTAAAGAGTTCGGAAGCCACTGAACCAGATGATTTAGGAGACCTGTCTCAAATTAAGGACATTTCCATAATTGTTACCAATTCTTACCCCCACCTCTCAAATTCTGGCCATTTTGTAAACCTTTTCTTTCATGCTCTGTGGAAATGAATACGGGGACAGGATTCAGTTCACCAAAACTTTGCTTCAGAAAAATTTCAGAATTGAATGTTTTATTCCCCTGTCGCCTTTCCTTTACCTTCTTCATTAGAAATCTGATCAGTTCAGGCTGGGCATGTTGGCTCATGCCTGTAATCCCAGCACTTTGGGAAGCTGAGGCGGGCGGATCATGAGGTCAAGAGATTGAGACCATCCTGGCCAACATGTTGAAACCCCGTCTCTACTAAAAATACAAAAAAAATTAGCTGGGCGTCGTGGCATGTGCCTGTGGTCCTAGCTACTCAGGAGGCTAAGGCAGAAGAATCGCTTGAACCCAGGAGACAGAGGCTGCAGTGAGGCAAGATTGCACCACTTCACTCTAGCCTGGTGACGGAGCAAGACTCCATCTCAAAAAAAATAAAAAAATAAAAAAGAAATCTGATCAGTTCTTGAGAAACTGACAACTGCTGCACTGAAGGCAGGAAGCCGGGCAGAGAGATGGAAATCACATCTGTTTCAGGCGTCATGTGTTAAAAAAAATGCAGACACAGCTCCAAAACTATCGTATTCATGTCAGAACACCTCTGGGTGCCAGGAATACTGGATTTGCAATGCATGTTGTCACTAGAACAAAAGCACAAATACTTGAGCCTGACAAAAACTGATCTTCAAAGGCTTGAAATAATGAAGCATATGTAACACAACATATAGCTTTTAAAACCCTGTTCTTCAACATGATTTTTCCCCTCTTTGGAAAGTCATGTGTCCTCATAGGCAGTCTTCCACCTTCAAGCATTTACATTGTATTAAAATGACAGCTCTGCATACAGAAATAGTAGAATGTGCCCACTCCAAGTATTCTCACAGCAGAGTTTGCCTTATCCACACAGGGCTTTTCAATAAATTGCACAATGTTTTAGGGCCTTGGGATTATTTAAACCTACATATACCACTTGCTACATGGGAGAGTCTGTGATTCCACCAGTAGAGGGGTCTGCATTATACTGTTGGTATTTACTGTTGAGGCTTGTTCTGTAAACTTAATATTGTTTTTGAAGAATGATGCTTAGTTGCGTTCACACTTAAATGACTGATTCCAGTCAAAGTTAATGGATTGCATCTGGCTAGGTAAGTAACATAGTCACGTTGGGAGGATCATTTGTAGCTTCTTCAGTCCTATTTAATGAGCTGGAAAAGTAATTTACTAAATTTAATGTAGAAGCTGGAAAAGATTTATTCTGAACCCCCACCCCCTATACTTTATGCCTTGAGACCATAGTTTATTCACCTTGCAGGGTCTGGTACATTGCCTTCTCTAACAATTCATTTTGATCTGTTGAAGATGCTGTTGTTCTGTTGGAAAAAGTCCTTTCACGAAAGCAGTAAGCTAAAGCTGGCTTTTAAAATATGCATAAAATGCACAAAGTGAGGAATATGTCAAGCAGTCATTCATGTTCTCGTATAAATAGCTTTACAGCAGCGGAGTAGGGGAGGGCACTTCTTCAGAAACACAGTTTCTGTTTGGAATTGCTGGAAGGGAGGCATGAAAATATAAAGGTGATCATCAAGCGGTGAGTTCTTCCTGGGGGAACTTTGGAAAGGATGTGAAGAAAAGATATGGAAATTGTCAGCACCAAGGCTATTCTTGGCTTGTCTTATAATTTTTCCCAAGGAAAGTCATTGCTTTGTCATAGTTATGCCATTTCCAAAGGACACCATTTTTGACATGTTCAAAAATTGGTCTCTGACGCAATTTCCCCATCCTGTGTTTTACTGAGGTGTCGCCATCTGCCAGCTACCATGCCAAGCATATTACATACACTGTCTCATTTAATCCCCACTATAGCATGATGAGGTAAGTGCTACTTAACAGCTACTTACATCATGCTCATTCTGCACTGCATTACGCATTTCTACACAATTTAGCTCATTTAATCTTCCAACCACCCTCTGCTATAGGTACTATTATTTGTCATTTTACAGATCCAGAAATTGAGATACAAAGAAATCAGATGACTTGCCCAAGACCCCCACAGCTAGTAAACTGGGTATCAGAAATTTGTGTTCAGGCCTGCTAGCTCCACAGTCAGCACTCAAAACCACTATTGTAAATGATATTATCCTTACCAGTAAGGAAATAGAAGCACAGAGAATACCTTGTCCAGACTCATACAAGCAATAAATAACAGACTCAGATTTAGGCAGCCTACATGTAGGACCTACAAAAGTCAACTATTATTCTATAATATTCTATAAATCTTCTCTACTTTGATCACTCATTCCTCATACTAGGGTGTCAGCTTAAAGCAAAAACCACACACACGCTTCTACCTCTGTACAGATTCCACTGCGGCACTTAAGATAAAGTATTAATGAGACTAGAAATGGAAGAAATTAGCTTTATTGCTTATTTAGCATACTAATTTACTTTGATTCTGAATATATTTTTGAGTTGTGACTTGTTATGACACCATTAAATCTTGGATTAGTTGTCAGTGTCAAAAGCAATCTTAACCTCATCTGGAACAGTGTTTCTTTAATGGGCGTAGAAAGATTTTGTTAAAACGCAGATTCTGATTCAACATATCTGGATGAGCCTGAGACTCTAGCAAGCTCCCAGATGATGCCGATGTTACTGGGACATAGTTCATATGTTGAATACCAAGGATTGAGCATTCACTGAGTTTTTACACCAAGATTAAAGATTTATCCTAGGGCCCAGAGTTCAAATGGGAAGGAGAGCATTTTTATAGATGGAAGAACATATAGGAAGTTTGGGAAGGGCCAACTCTGTCCCAAGGGGATGGTTCATGAGATAAGAGCTGACCTACACAGAATCTCCAGATTAGAAGAGATTTCAAAGATCATCTGGTCCAATCATCCTATTGATGCTTGAATCCTTTCTCATTCCTGCCAGGTCACCTCAACCCTTGAGTTAATGACTTATAGGTGGTGAATGGAACTGGACATTCAACAGAACCAGAGAAGTTTCAAGATGGTGCCTGAATCACAGAAACAATCTAAGAGCAAAAGACTAGGGGAGGAGGCTATGATGCCTCACTCTGGGTAGACATTTGTCATCATAGTACATTTTTCAGAGCCTTTATATATTTATTCAAAAACTTTTTAGACCGTACCATTTCATAATTTTAAAAAATGCTACTGTACCAGAGAATCAGCTTTAAGTTGTTAATCCCCCAGGCATTTGCCTCCCACTATGAAATAAAGATTCAGTGCTGACTGGCAGGTGAGAAACAGTGACAGATGTGTGGAACTGGGCTGCTTCTTGGCTGTCCTGGCTATGCATTTCAGGGCCCTTGAGACAACTGATACTTTGCAAGGATCAGGAATCATGGGATCCAGACAAGGTTCTTTCTATTTTCATTTTGCAACCAAACCAAAAGACACTCAACGTATTGCTGAATCCTCTGATGAGGGGGGTGCCAACTTCTTTTAATCATCCTTTTCTTAGGCTGTCGTTTGACAGTTCTGTGCTTTCTTTTTCAGGTGCCAGGGGACAGTGAGAAACAGTGGAAACCAGCCCTGGTTGTGCTGACTGAGAAAGACCTTTTAATCTACAACAGCATGCCACGGAGGAAGGAAGCCTGGTTCAGCCCGGTTCACACGTACCCTCTTCTTGCCACCAGGTAGCCATGACCTTGTGTTTGGTATGATGTGTTTGCAGGTGGATACTATTTTAATCAGTTACAATTAGCTCAACATGTTATATTACTGCTCACTATGGCAGCAGGGGCTGAGAGCTCCTTAAGAATATAGCCACACATTTTTAGCCACATTGATTAATGATCACTTATGGCCAAACATGAAGCAACAACACAGAGACAAAGAACAAAATACTCACCCATCATTAAGGAACAGTGACATTTGTGAGATGGTCCTCATGTAGCCACCTTCTTGGGTCTCCATCTCATTCCCTTTGAAATGAACTAGACATACGTGTTTGTAGTCTTGAACTCCAAGTAGAATCACCAAGCACGGCTCTTCACTTGGTGGCACAAAAGAATGTTATGTGGAGATGCTCTACTGTGCTTTCTTAGGCTTGTTCAGTAGGAAATCTTCTAACAAGTTCCTTCTCAGTTACATGACACTTTCTGTGGAAGTGTGGCTGCCAGGTTCTGTTTTTTAGGTCCTTCAATGCACATTTATTATTCATGTGAAATACGTCTTTAAAAAACATTTCATCAAGGTATTGACATGCAAAGGTATGTACATATTTAATGTATACAATCTGATAAATTTGGAGATAAATATACACCTATGAACCACCATCATAGTCAATACCATAAACAAACCCATCACCTCCAAAAATTTCCTCCTTCCCTCTATATTTTATCTTTTGTGATTACAACATGTAACATAAGATCTACCCTCTTAGCAACGTTTTAGGTATGTAATACCATGTTGTTAGCTATAGGTGCTATGCTGTACAATAGATCTTCAGAGCTTATTCATCTTGCATGACAGAAATGTTGTGCCCTTTGGCCAACACATCCCCATTTCCCCCACCCCACTGAAAACCACCATTCTACTCCCTGCTTTAAGAGTTTCATTATTTTAGATTCCTCACATAAATGGGATCCTGCAGTGTTTGTCCTTACGTGTCTGGCATATTTCACTTAGCATAATGTTCTTCAGGTTCATCTATGTTGTCAAACATGGGAGGATTTCTTTATTTTTTAAAGTTGAATAATACTGGATTATCTGTAAATACCACACTTTCTTTATCCATTCATCTATAGATGGACATTTGGAGGCATCATATTTCCTGATTTCAAAATTTATTACAAACCTATAATAATCAAAACCTTATGACACTGGCATAAAAACACATAGACCAGTTGAACAGATTGGAGAGCCCAGAAATAAATTCACCCATCTGTGGTCATCTGATCGTTGACAAGGGTGCCAAGAATACACAATGGAGAAAGGATATTCTCGTCAATAAATGGTGCTAGGAAAAATATGTTTTGCACATTCATATGCAAAACAATGAACCTTATTTTACACCATATACAAAAATCAACTCAAAATAGATTAAAGACATAAGGGTAAGACCTGAAATGGTAAAACTTCCAGATGAAAACATAGGGAAAAATATTCTTGACATTAGCCTTGGCCATGATTTATTATATATGACATCTATTGCACAGGAAACAAAAGCAAAAATAAATAAATGAGGCTACGTCAAACTAGAAAGCTTTTGCATAGCAAAGGAAACAATCAACAAAATGGAAAGGCAACTTACAAAATGGGAGACCTCCTATCTAATTAAAGGTTAGTAGCCAAAATAAATAAAGATTTACATTTCAATAGCAAAAAATAAATAAACCTGATTTTAAAAGGACCTGAACAAACAACATTTCCCCCTTTTTTTTTTTTTTTTAAGATGGGTTTTCACCATGATGGCCAGGCTGGTCTTGAACTCCTGACCTCAGGTGATCCACCCACCTTGGCCTCCCAAAGTGCTAGGATTACAGGTGTGAGCCACCGTGCCCAGCTTTTTTTTTTTTTTTTTTTTTTTTTTGAGCAAACATTTCTGTAAGGCATACAGAGGCCGGGCGCAGTGGCTCGTGCCTGTAATCCCAGCACTTTGGGAGGCTGAGATAGGCGGATCACGAGGTCAGGAGTTCAAGACCAGCCTGGCAAAGATGGTGAAACCCCATCTCTATTTTAAAAAAAAAAAAGACATACAGATATCCAACAGGCATACGAAAATGTGTTTAACATCACTAATGCTCTGAGAAATGCAATTCAAAACCACAAGGAGATACCATCTAACACCTGCTAGGATGGCTATGGTCCAAAAGACCAATAATAAACAAGTATTAGTTATCATTTGATAAGGGGGAACCCTTGTACACTGTTGGTGGGAACGTAAAATGGAGAAAAGAAAATCCTTGTCTACTGTTGATAGGAATGTCAAATGATGCAGCCACTCTGGAAAACAGTATGGAGATTTCTTTAAAATTTAACAATAGAACAATAATGTGAGCTAGCAATCCCACTTCTGGATTTATATTAAAGGGAATTGAAATTAGGGTCTTAAAGAGGTAGCTACACTCACATGTTCATTGCAACATTATTTACAGCAACCATGCCATGAAATACAGTTTTATTATTTATTTATTATTTTTGAGACAGAGTCTTGCTCTGTCGCCAGGCTGGAGTGCAATGGTGCTATCTCTGCCCATTGCAACCTCTGCCTCCCGGGTTCAAGTGATTCTCCTGCCTCAGCCTACTGAGTAGCTGAGATTACAGGCGTGTGCCACCACACCCAGCTACTTTTTGTGGGGTTTTTTGTTTTTTTGTTTTTTTAGTAGAGACAGGGTTTTACCATGTTGGCCAGTCTGGTCTTGAACTCCTGACCTTGTGATCCGCCTGCCTTGGCCTCCCAAAGCGCTGGGATTACAGGAGTGAGCCACCTCGCCTGGCCATAAATATATGTTTGAT
>CAUYQU010063438.1:0-30923 GCA_963574635.1 Cheracebus regulus | reverse complement strand
TTAGGGAAGGTGGCCCAGAATGCTTTAACTCCCTGTTTGCTGAGTGAGTCAGAAGTGTACTTTCTCCTTCTCTTCTTCCAGAAGAAAGGACATTTCCTAAATCTATGCATTTCCCCCATATTGGGAGTTGTCTTCTCAGCATCTATGGGAGTGACACAGATGTGGATGCTGGTCCCCATTGTTAGTGCTGGCTCACTGCTCTGTGGCTTCAGTGATGTAGACAAAGACATTCTCCATCTGCTCCCAAGGCTTCATCTTACAATATTCTTAAAGGAGGAGAAATATTGAGTCATATGAGAAGCCAGCAGAGCAGGTAACAAAGGGAAATTTCCTTCCCGTGCTCTTGATTTCTACATCAAAACCAGCCTTCTACTCTGAAAAAAAGAAAGTTTTTAGGGTCATCAGGTGTTTTTAGGGTCATCAGCATCTTTCTCTGGATTCTGATTTGAGGGTCAGACTCTTGATCCATAAGTGTCCAATAAAGCACTATTGCAGGGTCATGACCACAAGGCTTCCTTCAGTATACTTACAAGAAAAGGTCAATACCCCCTTTCTTTCAAGACATGAGGTAAAAATTACACTAAACCCCACCTCCCATGGAGCAAATTCGGTGATTCTGCCATGTGTCCTCGAAGTTTCCTTTGTACATGAGGCACGTGGAAAATGAAAGTCTCAATATCCGTATTATGTAGGACACTAACATGCTACTGTCCATCTGCCATTGAAAGAAGGGCACGGAGGAAGGAAGTCTCACTCCACCTCAGTTATGCTCTGACCTCCTTAGGATTTTCGGCACCTTGAAGCTGGTTGCCTCCCAGTGTTCCCTATCTCAGTGAAATGCACAAGCATCCTGGTAATGCAGAAATCCAGAAGGCATCCATAAAACCTCCCTCCCTCTCTTCACTGCATTTACTTGTCTTCATTTCCATTGCTACCCTCATGCAGCCAGCCTCTGCCTAAAATCCAGGACCAGGGTGATAACCTCTCAATTATCTCCCCTTTTTTATCTTTCCCTTTTGCCATTCAATCCAACTACTAGATTGTTGCTTTTAAAATGTAAGTCAGATCATTTCACTGAGACCTTGTGGTGGTGGCTCCCATCACACTTTAGCAAAACAAAACACGAAAACCAAAACCAAAGCCCAAACCAAACTGCATTAAATTCTTTCTGTGGCCTGCAGGGCCTTGTATGATCTGGGATCTGACCATCATCTACTAACATGCCAACGTCTCTCGTTTGGTCCACTTGCAATCACCACCTCTTTATTAGCTTCTTTTCACTCTTAGATGAAGACAAAATGATTAGCATCTTTCACAGCTCTGCAGTGCCTCCAGCTTCATCTTGCTCCATACTTCCCTTCTTTCCCTTTGCTCCACAACCTGCTTTCAGTTCCCAGCCCGGGCCTGTTTCTGCCCCAGGACTCTACACCTGTTAGTTACTTGGTCTGGAACAGCCTTCCTTTTCCCCTTTGATCTTGTCAGAACTTAAGTAGCATTTCTTCAGAGAGCTTTCCTAGATTCCAAGGTCAAGTCATGTCCTTTGTCATTTGGGATCATGACTCTGGTCCTTTCCTACTACCTGTTTACAGTAAGCCCCATCCACAAAGTGACCTTAATCTTCTGGTTTCCTGATGTGAAGATGGAACAACTTGTTTTTCAAACTTGAATAAATCAATGTTAAGACATATAGGTAAAACAGCCAAGAGCATAGTTGTTATACTTAATTTAGGTGTGCTATGTGTTTAAAATTACATTAGATAAAATAATGTGCATTCAGAGATCTGTTTTTTTTAACTTTCATTGTTTTCATCCTCTTCACATTCAATGTTGACACCCGTGTCTTCATCAGCACAATAGCCACTTTTTGAATGCTCTAATATAGTTTTGTGAGGCATGTCACCTTCACTTCCACTGAAGTTGTTTGAGATACAGTACTTTTTGAATCATGCATGATCCTGTCACTGGAAATTTATCCCAAGCCACTAGAATCCATTTGTGTAACATTAGGACAGTTTTTATTTTCATTTGTCCTGCGGGTATATATTTATGATCTCTACACTCTAACCACTCACTATATTGCTTTAAAAGTAATCTTTAAAATTTAAAAGGCTTGTTTACAATGACATCCAACATTTGTAATTGTTAGGTCATCCCTTAGGGACAATTACTAAATCTTCGTTAAATTCCATTCCTTCTTTATTACCAATTATGTCCATTATGGGTTAATTTGCTGAAAGACAATTCACTGAATGGCCAATTTGCTTAATTTACCTGTTTCTTTTCACTAATTTTAGTCCACTCGTCTATTACTTTGGTTTTCTAACAGTATTTTTAAAATGTTAATTGTTCTCTGCCTCAGTTCCCTGCTCCTCGAACTGAACATTGTGTTTGCCAGCTCTGTACCCGTATTCTCCCCTTCCTCCCCACCATGTCTTTCCTAATAGAACCTCCAGTTTCTTTAGGCATCTGTGGGTTTCTTACAGCCATGAGACTCTGAGGAAAAAGGACCCCATCCTTTTTTTTTTTTTTTTTTTTTGAGGTAGAGTTTCACTCTTATTGCCCAGGGTGGAGGACAATGGTGCAATCTTGGCTCACCGCAATCTCTGCCTCCAGGGTTCAAGCGATTCTCCTGCCTCAGCCTCCCAAGTAGCTGGGATTAAAGGCACCCACCACCATGACCAACTAATTTTTTTTTTTAATTATTAGTAGAGACTAGGTTTCACCAAGTTGGTCAGGCTGGTCTCAAACTCCTGACCTCAGGTGATCTGTCCTCCTCGGCCTCTCAAAGTGCTGGGATTACAGGCATGAGCCACCACACCCAGCCCCCTGCTATAATCAAATTATCTTGGGAGAGGTATGATGCAGTCGGATGCAGATCAAGAGAGAGAAACTGGAAAAGGTTTCCCAGTTTTGTTGTACTCACAGTTCCCCGGGGAGGACACAGCAGGCCATACAGGGTCACTAGGAGGAAGTACTGGGGTCTTTCATGAGGCAGAGAGAGGGGACAGGATGATGAGCAAGCACCATTATTGTGGTTTCTATGGAGGGGGCAGGCAAGGCAGGGTAGGTGGGCTGAGGATTGGCTGGCTATGTTTGAACATGGCACCCCTATGAAATTTGCGTTCACTGTGACTTTAAGGTATGTAGTTTGGGATTATCTGAAGTCTCCAGATATTTTGGGTAAGCCAGGGTTTTGTAATGACTAATAGCTATATTGTAAATGTTAAAAGATCAATTTACAGAAATAAAAAGTGTGATTACTATAATCCCTATTTCAAGTGTGGGTTCTGATGAGTGTAAGCCATACGTGGCATGAGTCTGCCCAATCCTGCCTTGTTGCCCTCACACTCTCAACTCCCCAACTGGAGAAAATTTTTATAGAACATCTTGAGGCTCTCTCCATCTTAGGCTTACCTATCCAGCATCTCTTACCCCATTCTAAGTCATCCCCGGAAACAGATTTCCTTCCTCCTGAGAAGCAGGACAGGTGGTATGTATATTAGAGAAAGGGGTGTTCCTGAGGAGTAATGAGGCTACTCTCTGTACTTTGACTCATAGGAACAAAGTCATGATCCACATCCACATAGAGCTGCAAAGAGCCATTTCAAGCAACTGGAGTCAGATGGTGAGATGAAACATGCTTGCTGTCTCTATGGTTTATCCTCTACTGTTTTCTTCTTTCATATTTGGTGAAGTGTAAGAGATTGGGCCACATTGCCCTAAAGGCTTGGGATACCAACATGAGGACCCACTGCAGACAAAGGATGGTAGAACCGAACCAGCCATTCAACAAGAGTTCATCTGGGCCCTTGTGCATACGATTACCTGCCGTTTCCTTCAGACTTACTTGTTTGTATTTTTGGATTTCTGCCTGCTTGTCCATCCCAGCTTGCTTTATGCTTTGACTGTTTATAGTTTTTGGATTTATCAACCTTGGTTGGAACATTTCAGCTTTGGGTTTCTGCATGTAGATGTCGTTCTTGCCTCAACTTAGATGCCTAGTTAGGCTATTTACATAGCATAATGCCAAATCCACATATACTGCACAATGTATCAGGCTAGGAAAGGATTGGCAGAGGGTGAGCAAAAGGAAAACTCAAAATTAGATAGCCATAAACTCTGTAAAATGTAGGGTTCAGAGTAAAAATGGAGTAGTGGCACTCATGCAAGAAAACTCAGAAAATATTTCCTAATATTGAGATGACTGGGTTAAAAGGGTTCCATGTTTTTAGACTCTTGATACATATTGCTAAATAGGTTTGTAGAAAGGTTGTAGGAATTTGCTACTCTACTAGCAATGTACAGTACAGCTAGGGCTATACAAGCCTATAAGCACCCTGTAGTGAATTAGAAAAGACAGTCAGTTGAATGTAGCCCCGTACCAGGGTACAGCATGGCAAACAATGGGCAGCTGGATTTCAGACCCTCTCACCTCCTCGCCCAGGTATCCTTGTCTAGGACACTGCCTGAGTGACGGTCATGATAGCGCTGACCTTGCCCCATACTTGTTAGGATGGAGTATTTTTGTATTGTAATCGTTTCGGCCAAATTCTTGTTCAATCTGCCTTGCTTTTCTGAATCTTTAACTTAATCATCTCTCCTTTCTTGTCACTGGTAGCTACATTACTCCTTTTTTTTCCCCCTCAAAACAGTCTTATAGAAGCTATCATACTTCAATAACATGTAAACTCAGTAGGTTAATATTTAGTAAAGTTGCCAGATTTTTAAACCCTATGCTCCTTGGTTCCTTGAGTTCTAAGGGCTGCCCCTGACACCCAGATCTCATTTTGACCACAGTCCTCTAATGGCCCATTTGTTCCAGCTGACCTCCCTGATGTTCCTTGAACATAGCAGGTGCCTCATTAGCGTCAGAGCTTTGCACTTGTAGTGTTCTCTGCTAAGAAGACACTGACAAAAAAATTAAAATTGTTTACTCCCCAATCCCTTCAGGTCTCTACACAAACTATTATCTCCTTTGAGAGACATTTTCTAATCACCAGGAACCCCTTCACTGGACACTTTCCCTGCTTTGTGTTTCTTCACTTGCTTCTCTCCTATATTTATTTGCATACATATTTGTTGCCATTGCCACTCTCCCTCCCCCAGGATGTTAGGTTGATATTGGTAAGGGCATATCTTTGTTTACACTTGTACCTGAAACAGTGCCTGACATGAAGTAAGCCCTCCATAAGTATTTGTTGAAGAAAATGGATGAATGAATGAATGCAAGATCTGAGCTACTTTTGCTCTTCAGTGTACAACAATAGCTCACTATTCATATTGCCCTCATAGAAGCCATAATACTGAGATAATAAAAAATCCCAAGAGTCTGATTCTTAGTTTTTGAGTTTCTGAAATACATTTTTGTAAATTTGGGTAGGGAAGATGGCATTAAGAGAAGAGACTTATTGAAAATCAAGAATCCTGGCATAAACAATAGGGTTGGAAGACTATCTCTGGCCGACTTTTCCTGCCATTCAGAAAGAAGGTAAAATTGATCAATAGGAGAAGGAGCCTAGTGAAAGACAAAGTAATGAAATATGTCCTTGGCCGTACTCTCTGTGAAGGGAGTCTGGGATCCGCTTTTGTTTGTTTGTTTTTTGTTTTTTTGTCCCTCCCGACACTCTGGGCTAAAACTGTCAAACAGGTTGAGGGTGGGGAGGGAAGGAACAGAAACCAAAGATTAAATTTGTTGGAGTTTTTTCAAGAGCGGAGTAGTTCAGGGATATCCAGGCATATGCAAGCCTCTGAGAGCAGTCACATCTTCACAAGGTGCTGATCAGTGGACTGTCAATGACGGAGGGAGGTGATTTTATGCTGAATACCTTGAAGGTCACAAGCTGAGTCCTCCATGTCACCACCTGAGCACCAAGGGAGCAGCTGAGAGTGGCTGTATTAGTTTTCTAGGGTTGCTATAACACAATAGCACAGATTGGGTGGCTTAAGCAACAGAAATTGATTCCCTCGCAGTTCCGAAGACTAGAAGTCCAAGAAAGATGTCATCAGGGTTGATTTCTTCTGTGCCCTCTTTCTTTGGCTCATAGATGGCTGTCTTTTTCCTGCATCTTCACATAGTCTTCCCTCTCTGTGATCAAATCTTCCCTTTTTCTAAGGATACCCCAGTCATATCAGATTAGGACTCACTCATATGGCCTCATTTTACCTTAATTCTCTCTTTAAAGGCTCTGTTTCCAATACAGTCACATTCTGAGGTACTGGGTGTTAGAACTTGAACATCTGAATTTTGGAGGGACAGAATTCATTTTGTAACAGTGCCCAAGTGCCCCTATGTGAAGTACAGAACAATCGAAAGAGGACAGCTGGGTTCCATAGATCTCGTGATTAGACTGAGACCCAAACAGCATGACCTGGCCATCTAAGGCTACTTGAAGATTGTAGACTCTAATACTAGATGCCACTGGAGACCCATATGAGGGAAATTACATTTCAGTGGAAGCCAATGTGAGCAGAGAATTTTAGTGAACAACATACCCCATTCCTCCTGATGCTAGGGTCCTACAAAAGTCAACGTCTAGGCAGCCCCTAGATCACGCCAATGGAGAAAGGAAGGAAGGTGAGAGGGGAAAAGGACTGTGTGTTTACCAAAATAAATCTGAGTATGTCGGGGAGGAGGGAGAGTAAACCTCCATGAATGGCCTGGTTCACTTTAATGGACATGGTTAGATTCCCAGGAGGAAGAGTTGAACTTAGATGTTTAGACATAAAGGAATTAGACTATCAGATTCATCCTTGTGCTGTAGCAAACATTCTACCTGGACATCTTTAAATATCATTTTATGCAGATGTTCATAACCATATTTCTCATATGTAAGTTTGGTTTTTCAGTTTTTCAGTTTGGTTTGATGTAGTCTTTGGTCTGCTTACTGTTCTTTTAATATAGTACCCTCCATGGGTGCTGTGAAAACGACAGAGGTCTAAGCCAACTGTGAATTGTGCTACATTGGACCTACTGGCTTGGATGTAATAAGTGGAAATTGACTAAAGATGGTTGTTTCAAATTACTCATATTTATATTGGATTATTTGGCATTAACATGTCCAATGTAAAATGATTTCATCCTTCTAGACTTAATACTTTTAACCTTTAGGTGGATGTCAGAAGTGATCTGCCAATCACTTTGCCAGTATAGGTAATTTCAATCTCTCTCTCACCAACAGATACCTGAATATTATATAAGAATTGTCTTCAAATTAGGTATTCTCCTCCACATTTTAAGGTTGTCACATAGAATTTTTCATTGTATATTTAAATATTCCAAAGGATATAATTTATATAAGAGTATTTGGTAAATATTGACATCTTAAAATAAAATTTTCGGATCACTGTTTTGAATATATTTAACAAATATTTGAATTCCAAATATATGAATTCCATAGTGACTTGATTTCCACCATCATCTCTTTTAAAAATTCATGAAGAAGCACTTTTTAAATACCAGAAACTCTTGCATCATTTCTTCTTCTAGAAATCACATTTCTTCAGCAATGCATTCTAATGTGATATATTGTTATGTTTGAAAGTCTTTCACTTCATTATAATTTTCTAGAACAAAAATAAATATAAAAAGTTAAATTTTAAAAAATTCTTATGATCATAGGGTTCTAAAGTGTGAGCATTTTTCTTTTAAATTGACTTATTATTACAATTATTTTACATATACAATGGGTCAAACAATGCACATTTTTTAGAAATTGTAATAAATTATTACCCATGAAAGTTAAGTTGCAGGGGGAATGCATTCCATAATGAATTGGATTGAGAGAGGTTGTTAAGATGACTTGCTTACAAGACCATTTATCTTCTCTCTTTGTACAGCCACGTGAGAAAATGCACCAGCATTAAGTAAGAGAAGGTGTATTGTAAAAGGGGCGAGGACCCATATGACCTCAGGCACTATCTCAAGAAAATCAGTTTTAGGAATGTGTACTGAGAAACTGAGGATCTAAATATAGGCTTCACACTCCCTAGATATTTTTCTGTTACCCTCAGAGATGACTATGCCCTATTTTGAAGATCACTATCATTCACTAGATAGAGGGGATGCCAGGGGTGTATTTTACCAAACTATTACCTCAGTTTCAGGCTCTCACTTGGGAAAGACAGACACCAGACTGAACTGTGGTCTTTTCTTCAGTCTGGGAATGTTCATTATGGCAGTTAGATATCTGAAGTACAATGATGATTCTGCTGTGACTGAAAGCGCAAACATGTATTTTTTTTTTAACATAGAAAAAAACTGAAAAGCAAGTTAAACATGATAGATGACCATTCCTTAGAGAACAACTGAAACTCTCAGGTGCTAGAAAATCAGGATAATTCAGTAAATGCTAAAATTGAACTTATTTTTAGAGATTTGTTCTGATACAAAGTGACCGCATTATTATGAAGGGTAAAATGACCCCAGAAATCACAAGATCTTCTGAGGTCCAAATTAACAAAATGTTGGAGTAGGCATCAAAGAGAAATCTGAAATGATTTATTACAGAAGGCAGGAATACCTTCAGGGAAGGTTTTCCCCCCAGGTCAGCTAATATACAAGCCAAGTGGATATGTCAAATGTAAGACAAATAATGGTCTTAATAGAATTGCAGAACTGAACTGCTTTGATGGAATTGGATCAAGAGAAAGCAGGAGAGGGAACACATTTGTGCAGGGTAAAGTATTGTCTTGGAAAGCAGTGTCTCATGAAATTTGGCTTTCAAAATGGGCTAAATGTAATTTTGAGAATAGTTATTTGAATTAAAAATAAGCCTTTAAAACCTGAAGAGGAATAATAGTAGCACTGAATTGAGCTGCCAACAGTCTAGGGCTTTATTGACACTCGGTGGCAAATTTGGTTTTGTCTGCTGTCTTCTGTTTTCCTGGAGCAGGGCTGGTGTCTCTACCTGTGATTGTGACAGGTACACATCCTGGACCACCATGCTGGACCTCTTCTGACAGGTCCCAATCACAGGACCAGCTCTTGGATAACTTTGCTACTTGGCAAACAATTGCACACCAGCAAAGACCGCCAGTGACTTTCTGCTTTCACCTTGGTCTCTTGGCAGGTGTGATATACTATTTTAATATAGAAAGAGTTAGAGAGTATGAGGCTCTGGACACTTCAGCACATTTTTTTGAGGGCAGGTGCAAGGTTTTTCCTCTGCTTTTATTTATGCACTGACTTCTTGATGATGTATCTTTATTGAAGATATGTAAATATCTCTGTTTCTGTTAATTTATTTTCTGATATCTCTGGTTGTAGAGAGGTTTTTTTTTTTTTTTTTTTTTTTTTTTTGTTCTGCCTCTAAAGAAGATAATTGTTTTGCAACTGTTATTTTCTATCCTTGGGGTCTCTGGTAATTGCAGTGATATCATTAAGTACTTGGAAGAAAAATAGGTCATTATTCACATTTAAAGGGATATGCTTTGAAAAATATAATTCTAGGCAGTTTTTCTTTAACTTGAACCAATATTATATAAAAATAGTCTAAAACTCAGAAATTTGCAAGTGAGAAAAATTGGGTCTTATTTTCCTGATATTGTATTTTGCAGAGTCCAGGCTTTTTTTCCAGCAATGCCATAAATATTGTATGAAAATATTATTGATACAAATAGTATTTACTGATTAATTTCATGAATATTCTAGCTACATGCATGACAAGTATATAGTGTCATTATATTTGTATTCAAACTAATCATGAAAGTCATATATATATATATATCCCAAATTACTCCACTCAATATATTGCAAATTCACACCTAAAAATCACCTTGAGCAATATAGTCATAAGAACATTTAGTTTGCTCTTTCTATAGGTACAGACCACAAGCTCAAGTTATACCAAGAAAAATAAAGGGACTGGGGAAAGTGGTAGGGAGAATGGGAGAGCTTACTATTTAGCAAAATGCTTACTTGGGATTAAATGACCTTTCCTATAAATCAGAAGGCAAGCTGTCAGACAGGTACTTTCTCATTTGCAGCATGTACAAGCAGCAGGAAAATGAGCCAAAGTATCCTTTGAAGCAAAACATTACATACAATGCAATTCGTTCTCCCTGTGTCACTCTTCTCCTGGAAACTATTACTGAAGATAAATCAGGTGAGGCTGCAATGCATCTCACTCCTCCGTGAGTAGGTCCTATTAGTAGCATCTTTATTTTCTTACCTGAAGCACTCTTGCCCTTCCAAGCAACATGAGTCAGATAAAGCGTGTGCTGAGTTAGCTCCCTGTGATAAAAAAGGGAAACATTTTGCAATATCAAAATAAGAAGAGTTTGGGCCATACTATTCCAGAGGATGGTTGTGAGATTCATCAACACTTCCCTGAACTAATTCCAAAGGAATGACACTCTGCTCTTTTGGAAATTCTGCCAATTGCTTTAGAGTCATGGCTACTTTCTTAGTACACTCACAGAATCATACCAACTCTGACAATCTTATAGGAAAATGCCAACAATCCCAATGACATGAGGAATGCCCAAAAGGTCAGATTGCCTCCTTCCTTCTTTGAAAAAAAATTTAAATATAATTTACTTCTTGTTTTCCTGTGGCTCTCCCTATCTGTCCAACCTTATTTCTCTGGACACCAAATTTATTCCTTGCCAGGCTGCTCTCTTCTGGGTGGTTCACTTGTCATGTTCTGCCCCTCCAGTGCTCTCAGTTATCCAAACGTAATGCCCTGACCCCCTTCTGCTGACTGCTGGTGAGCGCCCAGGGTTGGTATTTTCCTCTCTCTGTGATATTCACTGTCTTTCTCAGTGTGCTTCAGTTCACGATGTCCAGGGAGAAAAAATACCTCTAGGGAGTTTCAGATGAATCTTACCAAAAGAGAACAATAATGAGATGTCATGGTGATCATCAAAATTGGATTTTTCACTTATCCTCCTTGGGTGTCCATTCTGTTTTTGAAATTGTGTCCTTGAGTCCTTGAATCCTTGCTCTAGCAATCCATAAGTAGAAGGAACGTCTGAATGACACACTCCTTCTAATGACCCTTAATACCTAGGGTAGCCATTTTGCCTGTATTTTTGGGCCCTAATTTTTGAATAATATTTGGTAAGAGCACTCATGTCCTGAGATAAGCAAAATGCTCAGTAATATAAGAAAATTAAGCCCAGGTCTTATCTCCTAGGAATTCTCTCATCTCATTCCTATAAGTATGTGAACTGTGGTTGGGGCAAAATGAGAGAGGGCCTTCAGGGATCCTGGCTGTGGCCTGGGTGGCATATGAAGGTCAGAGTGTGTGTTTAGCATGTGGAGTGGTATGCAGCTAAACAGTATGGTTGCATACTGTAGTTAGAAAACCCCAAAGTTGCTCCCCTCAACTGCTGCTGGCAGGACTTCTGTGATTCCATTTCCTCTTTGGTTTGCTTTTATCTGTGGACAGGCCTCCAGTACTTAAGTTTCTGCCCTATGTTTTTGACAGAAGGCTATCTTAATTATGAATTCCCTTGGCAATAAGGAACTGACACAAACTTCTAAAAGTGTGGAGTTAAAGAATACCATAGCTGACATTTTTTGAGTGTTTGTGGTGTAATGACACTTGTTTGCATTTTTCCCTTTCTTGTTCTGAGGCACAGAGAGGATAAGTGATTTGCCCAAGGTCACAGAGCCATGGAGAAGTGCAGCTGGAATCTACCCCAATCAACCTCACCCCAGAACCCCTTCTCTTACCCACTGAGTGCTTTTCCTGTGTGATGTAGTTGGTTGTTGGAATTAGTTTAGTGATTCAGACACTTCAGAGCTGGCACTGCTGCAAATCTCTTGAGTTTCTTCTCCAAGATGGTTGCTATAGCCCAAACTGCCACATTCTACCTTCAAGACAAGGAAGAAGGGAGAAGGCTGGTACTATCAAGATTTCCGCTTAGATCTCCCTGGCTACAGTGGTACCCCATGGCTATCTTAGCTGTAGGGGCAGCTAGGATAGTATTGGTTTGCTTTTGTAGCCTATGTAGTAGAACAGGCAAAAGAACAGTAGTTTGGGGCTGGGAAGAGGCAGTCAGCAGTATCCTCAACAACGAGTGATTTTACAGAGATCTCTCTTACTTGGCTTTGGGGAAGGTGCTGGAAAAGGACATTCTCTTTCAATAAACACCACTATTCTCTAAAGTAGGCTGAGTAATAACCCCCCAAGATATTTAGTTTCTAATTCCAGGAGGCTGTTCTTAAATCTTTGTAGCTCTTATATGGCAAAAGGGACATTGAAAATGTAATTAAGGATCCTGAGATGTGGAGATAATCTGGATTATCTATGTGGGCCCTAAATGTAATCACAAGTATTCATATAAGAAGGAGCAGAGGAAGGTTTGATTGCAGAGGTGGTGGGGACGATGTGACAACTAAAACAGAGTGATATGTTCCTGGCTTTGAAGATAGAAGATGAGGCTGTATGTCTAGCAGTGCAGCTCTAGAAACTGAAAAAGACAAGAAGGCAGGTTGTCCCCTAGAGCCTCTCCAGGGTGTGCAGCCCTGATGACACCTTGATCTTGGTCCAGTGAAATCAGTATTAAATTTCTGACCCCCAGAAATGCAACAATAAATGGATACTGCTTGAAGCTAACAAGTTTGTAGTAATTTCTTACAGTAACCCCAGGAAATAAATGAATACATTCCTCCAGCCAAGCTCTCCCTCCCAGTTCAGTTGATATGGTGGCCTTCACTACACTGTGTGTGTGCGCATGGATGCATGTGTGTGCATGAGAGAGAGAGAGAGAGAGCCAGCCAGCCAGACAGGAGAGGAGAGTGGTGAGAGGAGTGGAAAGAGAGATGGCAAGGTGACCTGGAGCTGGCCACAATAATAGAAGTTCTCTGCACTGAGAATGTGAGTCGCTGAGTGCCTTTGTTCATAGCTATAGCCCTTAGTAATCATAGCTGGGAAAACAGAAAAAAAAATCCCATTAGATCCCCTTAGCCTCCTGATGCTATACTGTGATATCTGTAATAGGCCTAAAATAATTGGGTCAGAGGCATCTTTAATGGCAAGGACTTTCATGTGTAAGCAGAAGGGATTGATTATGTGACTAAGACTTTCTCTTTGTCACTCTTTCTTTGGCTTGAGTAAGGGATCCATTTGATAGCAGAGCAGTGCATTGACTCCATAGCCAGCTGTCCAAATTGGATGCTTTCTCGGTTTTGCCAAGGCTGAGAACAAAATAATAGAACTCCTGCATTCCAAGTGAGTGCCAGATCGTGTACACAGAACTGGCAAAGGAAATGACCAACAGTCAGTTTTGTAACCTTACTTAGAGGATAAGTAAGAGATTAGGGCCAAGAAGGACAGAATGCCTTGGAAAAAAGATGATTGAAGCACTGTGACTTTCTCCTCCCTTTTCCATGTCGTATTGCCCTCAGCTCAAGCTGAGAGAAGGGCTTTAGGAGGTCCACTGCAAAATCCACAGCTCTTTGCTAGAGCTGGTAGGGGCACAGGGAGAGATGATAGACACATTCCTGAGGAGGTGGCTAGCACTATGGGCCTGGCAGCAAAAACAAGGGAAAAAAAAGAGAGAAAAGACACTGGCAGCCATCTAATCTCCTTCAATAGCAAGACCAGCATGTGTGAAATTTCCTGTGATGGCATGTGAGTCTGTAATGGTGGTGGTAGAGAGGAGCTGTCCTGGACTTGGCCCAAGAAACCCACATTGGTGTGACCACTGTGGAGACCATTCTGATCCTGAGGGTCAGAATAGGCTGGTGGAGCAAACAGCACCCATGTCCAGGGAGCCTCAATTGGAGGTCACCAGGAGGGAGTTCTCCAAGTCACTCTCCAAAGGCCCTTGAAAAAAAGAACTGGGATGACATTTGCCAAATGTCAGATCACAAATCAGCCATGCTAAGATTGTGTCCTTTCCCCTAATGCTGTCCTGCTTTAGGCTCAATCCGGGAGGGGTCAGACCTTGGCTATGAACTAAAGGAGAAGCAATGGAAGAATACAGCTGAGAAAAAAAGAAGCAGCTCAATATGCTTCTCTTTCACATCATTTTTCTAGGCTTTAAGCAGTAACATGCTGGAGGAGGAAAGAAAATCTAATTTAGGCAACAGTTTGGGCTTTTTATTTTCATGTTTGACTGGACAATTATTTCTAAAATGAAACTGTTCTTGTGCCTAAAACCAGCTGAAAGAATTAAGGCATGTGCCAAAGATGTCATCCAAGAGGCATGGAAAAATGAGTCTGTAGATGGAGTCTGAATGGGTAGTAAACAAAAGAATCAAGTTGTATTCTACGTATACCTTCTGGTGTGTGGTTCGTTACATTAAATAATTCAGCTGCTCCTGTCCAGCTCCTGGTGGATCAGAGCGCTACTCTTACAAAGCAACTGGATTGCTTTGGATAGGATGAGTACTAGGTAATGTTAAAAAATATGCTTAGCTAGTCTTAGCTTAGGTAAAACTGCCATGCATGCTGGAGCTGCCTTAGCTGCACTCCTGTCTAACTTCATGTTAGAGCAGATCAGAGCCCACGCAGGGACATTTTGACTTGGCTCCTTCACCAGCCCTCTCACTGGCATCTGGTCTCTTTCCTCCTGGTTTACTGGAATGCAAGCTTGCGGTGCCGAATGGGTTGACTCTGATACCATTAGCATTCTCCAGGCCCAAGTCCTTAAACATTGCTTTTGTTCTGCCTTCCATTTCACCACATTTTCTTCTCCCCACCCTCAATCCCCTCTTCTAGTCATTGTCTGAAATGTTATTTGGACACAATAGTAATAATTGCAATGAGAATTGGACACTAGGTCAGAGGTCACCTTCAAGGCCACAGCCTGAGTGAAAGGTCAATTTCTCTTTCTACTGTTATGGGGGCTCTTACTGAAATAAAGAAGGATAACTATGAGGAGAAATTGAAGAGATATTCAGTATACAAAGGGGATCAATTTTTGGCTCAAATTTTGGGTGCATCCTAGGAAAAGATGAACTACCCTGTTTTCAAGCTGTACTTTTTGAAGGAAAGGAGATTGATTTAGTGAGTCATTTTTGAAATCCACTAAAACATGCATTGGTAGGCTCAGAACTGTGCGATGGATTGATCCTGACTTAATGCAGTTCAACGCTTGTTGAAGCAATCACCATTAAAAGAATACACTAGCAATGCTGAAAAGCTGAGGGGCCAAATGGGTTTCAACTTTCCTCAGCACTGAGCCAGAAACTCCTCATTTGTTTTCCTTTTCTGAGAATCACCTCATGCTATTCAGACAAGGTGACAATCATGCCTGAAGAAGCTCTGTTAAGCTGATTTACGTCAGGCATGTGGGCGCAGATTTTAGAGGAAAGTTATGACTGATGAGAGATTGTTTTCCCAGCTCAACAGAGCTTTCCAGTGACCAAATAACTGAGCTATTCAGGAGGTGACTCTAGCTCCGCTTCTACCACTCACAGGCTGTGGGAACTTGGCCAGTCATTAATCTGACAGATCTTTACTTATAAAATGATGGAATGCAGGCTGAAATTGGGGGCCGATGTGAGCTCCAATTCTGTTGTTTTTCTGAATTTTTTTCTGTTGGTGTCCAGTTGGTGTGCATGTGTGGGTGATTTTAGCCTTTCTCTGAGTCTGGCTTTGTGATGTCACTAACAAGCCCTGTTGGCCACAGTGGTCTAACTGCCAGGTCTGACCTTGGCATCTGAAGATAAACCCAGACTTCAGCTCCCTTACCTCTCACTGCTGAGAGATGACCAGAGCTATCCTATGATTCCTTATTAAAAGAAATAGAGTGAAGAATACCTTGTTTTGCAGTTAAAAATAGATCATAGATTTCTTGTTTCTACGTATTGAATATTTCAATATAGTAGCATAATTTTTTGTTTTTTGAGATGGAGTCTCGCTCTTGTTGCCCAGGCTGGAGTGCAATGGCACGATCTTGGCTCACCGCAACCTCTGCTTCCCGGGTTCAAGTGATTCTCTTGCCTCAGCGTCTCAGGCACCTGGGATTACAGGCATGTACCACCATGCCCAGCTAATAATGTATTTATAGTAGAGATGGGGTTTCTCCATGTTGGTCAGGTTGGTCTCAAACTCCTGACCTCAGCTGCTCTACCTGCCTCAGCCTCCCAAAGTGCTGGGATTACAGGCATAAGCCACTGCACCCAGCCTCTATTAATTCTTAAAAAGAATTATATGAGTAGACTCAGCTCATTATTCTTAGATAGGCTTTGAAGCTTATATGTATCATTGGCTCTGTGTCCTTTTGTTCTCAGCCATTTTATTATTTGGGGTGAAGGTGGACAAGGGAGACTATTTGCTTCCTTTACTGCATTGGGTTGTGTGGCCTGTGAGGAGAGAGAGAAGACATAACTCCTGTTCTAAAAGCATTTACAAGAGAATTGGAGATATGACATATGAACAAGAAAGAGTTAGATAATGAACACAGGAGCTTCATCATCAATAAATATGAGGCTCCTAGGTGTGGAGGTCCTGGGTCAAGACTGGATGGAATATGGAAATATACTTAATAGCCTGTGTCATTACATACAGTATCGACTTTGTTGCAAAGCTTTGGTTTCCTCTGCTACTCTGCCTGTTGAGAGTACCGGTGGGCTGTCAGCTCAGTGCAGTCTACAAGTCTCTACATTTTTATTCCTTATGACCCCTCTCTGGATAAGATGAGGTGCTCTTTCTACAAATCACCAGGTACTTCTGAGGGGAGCTGTATATTCTTAATTCCTTATTCAGTTATCTCTCTTCCCAAGATTCTGGGGGGCCTAGGCAGGCAGGGGTCAGGTCTATTTTGCTTACTATTATTTTCCCAATAATTGGCACTTACTAATTGAAAAAAATTGATAATTAAGATAATAACAATCTGCCACTCTTGGGAGACTAAAGTTTCCAGTATGAGTTTAAATGTCTTTCTTCTACTTGGCTATTCTAGTTATAGTCTATTCTCTCATGGTAGATATGGAACATATTAGATGCTATTTATTAACTCAATGGAAAATGATTTTACATTATTATTTCTATATGTCAAGAAGAGTTCTGGGTTCTGAGCTTAGAGGAGTAAACATGACAGAAAAGATTCTTGCTGTTCCAGGATGTAGATGCCATAGAAACAGAAAGCAAATCATAAAGACACATGCAGGAGTATGTTCATTACAGCACTATTCACAATAGTGTAGACATGGAAACAACCAGAATGCCCAATAAGGACAGATTGAATAAAGAAAATATGGTACATATAAAATAAGGAATACTATGCAGCCATCAAAAAGAACAAGATCATGTTATTTGCATGAACATGAACATGGATGGAGCTGGAGGCCATTATCTTTAGCAAACTAACATAGGAACAGAAAAGCAAATGCTGCATGTTGAGAGCACAAGGACACACAAAGGGGAACAGCAGACACTGGGGCTTAGTTGAGGGTGGAGGATGGGAGGAGGGAAAGGAAAACATAACTAATGGATACTAGGCTTAATACCCAGGTGACGAAGTAATCTGTACAACAAACCCCTTTGACTCAAGTTTACCTATGTAACAAACCTTCGCAGGTACCCCTGAACTTAAAACAACAGTTGAATAGAAAATAAAAAATAAAGAAATAAAAAGGAGGTTTCAGATAGTATTGCATACAATTAAATGGCAGCATGATGGTCTAGAGATTGGGCGGGGGGTGTCTGAAAGGCCCAAGAAGGGACGGTTTTAGCTTCTCCTGGAGAAGGAGCCAGCGTGAAAATGGCAGTGGGGGAAGGTGATAGTCTGGGCAAAGACAAAAAGCCCAGATATAGGGATAGGCCTGGGTTATTTGAGGACCAGAGAAAAGGCTAGGGTGTCTGGGAGTAAATGAGTGAGACAGGGTTTAATAAGACAAAGCTAAAGTGGGAGGCAGAAGTCTGATCGTTTAGAGGGCCTATAGGTCACATGCATTGGCCAGAGTTCTGGCAGGAAACCAAAGATCAAATTGGGTTACCTGGAGAGTGTTTTGACTTGGGCAGTGCTTAGGAAAAGCAACAATGGTTAGTGCGGTACCCAGAGCTGGGGATGGGAAATGGGCAAGGGAAGGAGTCAGTTTCTGACTGTGGAGGAAGGCAGCCAAATTGCAGTGACCCAGCAAGGAGGAAGCTGGGAAAAACCATACCTTTATCTCCTCCAAGTTCTGGAGTTCCCATAAGGTACCTCCCACCGGCCAAGCCAACCAGAAACAGGAAGGCAGGGGAGCTCACTGATGCAGACCTCTGGGCCAGCCTACTGGGTTATGGAGAAGCATCCGGCTCATTCTGCTGACAAGTTTGAAGTTTAATCCTAACAATAATGGAAAGCCCAAAATCCTCATTGGGAAATTTTAACAACAGAAGTGGCGTGAGCTAGTGTATGCTTTGAGTATCGTACTCTGGCTGCTGTGTGGAGACCTGAATGTATGAAACACAAATGGAAGCAGGCTGCCCTCTCAGGAGACCCTGCAGTGTCCATAGATGTCACTCATCCTACGCACTTGGAATTCAGCCACTGTAGACTGGCTCCTGGCCCTCCCTGGTATGGTGAAGTCAGCTGACCATTTGCTCAGGACCACACATGAGGATTCCCTGCTGGGGTGTTGTTTGAGGTTCCCAAGTGTGATATGGTGTGATATGGTGAGGGTGAGTGGATGTGAGTCTCACAAGGGTTTTCAGTTTGGTCTGAAATGGAAGCTGGGTTAATTAGCCAAGGATGGCCCTCTGATCTAAAACTGCATCATGTGCTTGAGTGTTTCTATGTGAAGCGAGTCCAAGGGGAAGACTGGCAGTGTTCTTGAGGAGGAGTGTGGCTTGTATGGCTTCCTCTTGTGCTATATGGAATATTTGCTATGCCAAAATTGGATCTGAGAGAAACTTTCTAAGAAAGCTTCATAATAGGTTAGTCATCTTGGGAAGAAAGTATATATTTATGTCTATGTACTGGGGTGTGTGTGTGTGTGTGTGTGTGTGTGTGTGTGTGTGTGTGTGTGTGTGTGTTTCTGTGTTTGGGGGAGTGAGTAGGGAAAGGGAGGGAGAAGAGAAAAGGAAAATGAGAGAAAGTGAGAGGTTTTGACAACATTTTGATGAGCCCAGCTTATCCTCTAAAATATCTTGCAGAAAACGAACTAAGATATATTCTGCCCAAATTGAGGATAAAGGTGAAAATCCTGAAACTGAAAGAACCCAAGACTTTCCCTTTATTATGTGTTACTTGTGTTGACGTTATCAACCTGAGACATTGAGATGCTGTATATACTTCCTGAGGCATGTATAGTTCTGACCCTGAGTGAGGGTCACACTGAAAGTCTGTAGGAAGAGTGTGGATGTTGAGTCAAAACCCGATTTATTTTTTGACTTCAACTCACATATAGGGCTATATAACGTGATTGGATGCTTGAAGTTGGAATCGTATATTCCTATTGTCTGTCAACTATGCTTTCGAAAGCATGGTAGGGACAGGAATGAATGGTTTTAGTTGTCCAGTAATTGTAAGAAGATGTTTTTAAAAACATAATTTTGCAGTTCAAAATTGCCAAGGAATAAATCAAATGTTACTGTTGGTTTAATATTCTTTAAAAAAATTATGTTAGAAGTATTTTGATCTAAATTGTTCAGAAATCATTGAATTATTAGTTAGTATTCAAGGGACGACTATCACATAATGAGATGGCTTTTAACAAACTCATTAAAACGCATTCAATTGACAAAAAATAAATTGAATGTGGACTATTTGTAAGGCAAGTGAGGAAAACTAAAATGCATAAGACAGAGTCTCTGCCCCCAAGGAGCTTATGTGTTGTAATAATTTTTTCATTTCAGTATAATCAGTTGGGAAGCTATCACCTTTTTCAATGAGATCACTCCTGCTAAACATATAGGAGCTTCTTTGGAACTGTCTTCAGATCTGGTTTAACACATTTGTATCTGTGCATGCACATACATGTGCACTCATGGTCAGTGTCAGATTTTTAGGACGGGGATCAGGAAAATATGGTCTTTGGGTGAATTCCAACCTACTGCCTGTTTGGTATGGCCCCAGAACTAAGAATGATTTTTACATTTTTAAATGATTGAAAAAAAAAGAGGAGCAATATATGATGACACATAAAATTATATGAAATTCAAATTTCAGTGTTCATAAATAATGTTTATTGGGACATAGTATTTACTCATTTATGTGTATGAGATAAATAGGTGAGACTTAATTCATTATTAATTTTTTTATTTTTTGAGATAGAGTCTCTCTGTTACCCAGGCTGGAGTGCAATCGCACAATCTCGGCTCACTGCAACCTCTACCCCCTGCACTGGGTTCCAGTGACTCTCCTGCCTCAGCCTCCCAAGTAGCTGGGATTACAGGTGCCTGCTACCATGCTCAGCTAACTTTTGTATTTTTAGCAGAGATGGGGTTTCACCGGATTGGCCAGGTTGGTCTTGAACTCCTGATCTCAGGTGGTCCACCCATCTCAGCCTCCCAAAGTGCTGGGATTACAGGCATGAGCCACCACACCCGGCCTATTAATTATTTTTTAAGAAACTTTTCTTCCTCATTTTTACTGTTCTCCGATACCTAACTTTGCCTTTGCCATTAAATTCTCAAATTAATTCAAACCGTATGAATGACGTTTAAGTGACCACCACCTTCTGCCCCACGTTTGTTACTACCCAATTGATCCTGCTCATGAGAGAATCAAGGATGGGTGCAGTGGCTCACACCTGTAATCCCAGCACTTTGGGAGGCTAAGGTGGGCAGAATCTACAAGAAATACAAAAAATAGCTGGGCGTGGTGGTACACACCTGTAATCTCAGCTACTCGGGAGGCTAAGGCAGGAGAATTGCTTGAATCAGGAGGTCGAGGCTACAGTGAGCCAAGATTGTGCCGCTGCACTTTAGTCTGGGCAACAGAGTGAGACTACATCTCAAAAAAAAAAAAAAAGAAGAGGAAAGAAAAATGCAAAGGTGTCTTGTATTAGTCAGGGTTCTCTACAGGAACAGAATAGGGTAGATGTATACATAAAGGGGAGTTTATTAAGGAGTATTGACTCACATGCTCATAAGGTGAAGTTCCACGATAGGTTGACTGCAAACTGAGGAGCAAGGAAGCCAGTCCAAGTGCCAAAACCTCAAAAGTAGGGAAGCCAACAGCACAGCCTCAGCCTGTGTGTAATTAACAACATGTAAATGGTGATATAAAGTCAATAAATCACATGATGAAGGCATGATAAAGGAAAAAGAAAGGAAATAAAATGATATTTTATTACAAGTGTATACATGTGCAAACATGTTCCTAACAAAATAAGGAGGAAATACTCATGACAATCAAGGTTCTTGTTTCTGCAGCTGGTCACGTGGCCGTAGCTATATTAATGACTACCTTCTTCTACTACCCATTCTGTATTCCCTTTGCCTTCAGTAAGCACCTCAGCAGGTCATGGTTTTTTACTTGATGGAGTGACCGAAACTTTCATCCTGAAGGCTTTGAGCCATTTTTAGTCCTGCCCGGATTGGGCTGTTGTAGTTTCCCATTTACCTTAATCACAGGGAATCATAATGCTAAGAGATGCCCCAAGGGATCTCCTGTGTTCCACACATACTCCTTACCTCCATTGTGGAGCAGTAGACTGATTTCATCTTGATAGTCTGGGTCAGTCACCCCAACTAACACTGTAACTCTCTTCTTAGCCTGTTGACTTAGAGGTAAGAAAAGCCTGAAGTGTCCAGGTGGCAATCTTAGCTTCCAGTTTAATGGAATCATTGTTGTTTCTCCTGGTGGCAGCATTCCTCCCTCTGGAACTAAGACTTCTAGACCAGCAGAACATAATGTCACAGGAACAGAAAGCAAACGTTTTGCTAGTGAGTCACTAGGGGTGATAGTGAGTGGTGCCACTTCTCCTTCCACCCCTTGATTTCTGGACCTGAGAATCCTGGCTATGAAAGCAACAGTAGCATATATTGGATGCTGATTCAGAGCATAGACTACCTTCTGGAAAACTTTTCCCCAGCCCTGCAAAGTATTGTCACCTAGTTGGCATTGTAATTGTGACTTTAAAAGGCCATTCCACTGTTTTATCAATCCAGCTGCTTCAGGATGATGGGGAACATGGTAAGACCAGTGAATTCCATGAGCATGAATCCACTGCTGCACTTCTTTAGCCATAAAGTGGTGCCCTGGTCAGAGATAATGCTGTGTGGAATACCATGAAAGTGAATAAGGCATTCTGTGAGTCCACAGATGTTAGTCTTGGCAGAAGCACTGCGTGCAGGATAGGCAAAAGCATATCCAGAGTAAGTGTCTATTCTGGTGAGGACAAACTGCTGCCCTTTCTATGATGGAAGAGGTCCAATATCATCAACCTGCCACCAAATAGCTAGTTGATCACCCTGAAGAATGGTGCCATATTGAGGGCTCAGAGTTGGTCTCTGCTGCTGGCAAATTGGACACTCAGCAGTGACTGTAGCCAGCTCAGCCTTGGTGAGTGGAAGTCCATGTTGCTGAGCCCGTGGTTAACCTCCATCCCTGCCACCATGCCCACTTTGTTCATGGGCCCATTGGGTGATGACAAGGGTGGCTGGGGAAAGAGACTGAGTGATGTCCACAGAATGAGTCATCCTATCCACTTGATTATTAATATCCTCCTCTGGTGAGTTCACCCTTTGGTGAGAACTCACATGAGATACAAATATCTTCACAGTTTTTGACCACTCAAAGATACATCCACATACCTCTTCTCCAAATTTCTTTGTCATCAATTTTGCAATCATGCTTCTTCCAAGTCCCTTATCATCCAGCAAACCATTGGCCACAGCCCATGAATCAGGATAATTGCACATCTGGCCATTTCGCCTTCCAGGCAAAGTGCACAACTAGGTGCACTGTTTGAAGTTCTGCTCACTGGGAAGAGGTTTCCACTTCTCCATTGTCCTTCAGGGATGTCCTAGAAAGGAGCTGTAGTGCTGCAGCTGTCCACTTTCAGGTGGTGCCTGCATATCATGCAAAGCCATCTGTAAATCAGGCCCTAGTAATCTCTTCCTCTGTCAACTGATCATAGGGAACTCTCCATGAGGCCATCAGTACAAGTTGAGGGAAAGAAGACAATGTGTCAGGAGTAGAGACCATGGACATTTGAGCCACTTCCTTATATAACTTACTTGTGCCCTCAGGACCTGCTTGAGCCTGTCAAACACTTCCATTTGATGTTGAAATACTGCTGTGCACAATCCACTTTATGGCTAGATGGATAAGAAAGCACCCAGTTCATGATAGGCAGTTCAGTTTACATGGTGACCTGATGACCCATAGTCAACCATTCAGTTTCTTCCAAAGTCCAGTAACAGGCCAAGAACTGTCTCTGTAAAGGAGAGTAGTTATCTGCAGAAGGCAGCAGGGCCTTGCTCCAAAATTCTAGATATATTTGTTGTCGTTCACCTATGGGGGCCTGCCAAAGGCTCCAAACAGCATCCCTACCTGCCACTGACACCTCAAGCACCACTGCATCTGCTGGGTCACATGGCCCTAGTGGCACAGCAGCTTGCACAGCAGCCTGGACCTGTTGCAGAGGCTTCTGTTCTGGACCTCACTCAAAACTGGCAGCCTTTCAGGTCACTTGATAAATGGGCCAGAGTAACACACCCAAATGAGGAATGTGTTGCCTCCAAAATCCAAATAGGCCCACTAGGTGTTGGGCCTCTTTCTTGGTTGTAGGAGGGGCCAAATGCAACAACTTATCCTTCACTTTAGAAGGAATACCTTGATAGGCCCCACACCACTGGACCCCTAGAAATTTTGCTTAGGTAGAAGGTCCCTGAAGTTTACTCGGATTTATTTCCTATCATCTGGCAAGCAACTATTTCACCAATAAGTCCAGTGTGTTTCCTGCTTCTTGCTCACTGGGTCAGATCGGCTAATGCCATCAATGTAATGGACGAGTGTGATAGCTTGCAGAAGGAAAAAGTGATCAAGGTCTCTCCAAACAAGATTATGACACAAAGCCAGAGAATTGATATAACCCTGAGGCAGGACAGTAAAGGTGTATTTCTGGTCTTGCCAGCTGAAGGCACATTGCTTCTGGAGGGCCTTAAGGACAGAAATGGAGAAAAAGGCATTTGCCAAATCAGTGGCTGCATACCAGGTACCAGTAGATGCGTTAATTTGCTCAAGCAATGAAACCACATCTCAAATAATACTTTGCACCCTTCGATCCAATCAAGTTGACGCTTAATACTAATCATCACATATGCCCTTGTCGACACCTGTGTGTGTCTATAGGAACATGGCAGAAGGCAGTGGCTGTGGCAAAGCCTGATCCCTGGGTTGTAGCTTAATAGCATGATGAGTGCAGTTAATTAGCCCATCCAGATAAGAGACAGAAGCAAGAAGTGCATTTCTGAGCTCCAGACAGTTTTGAGCCTCAGTATGGTTTTAGAGAGAGTAAGATATTTTGAAATTATACAGTGATCTCTATTAAAGTGATAACAGCTGGTACCAACTTGACAAATCATGGAATTTTTTAAGAAAGATAAACTGCACACTTGTGAAACCAGCCAGACTAATATCATCAGGGATTAGAGCAGAAGCACTTAATACTGTCAAGTCAACACGTAGCCCAGTTGACCTTTCATAAATGGATGAAAACAAGTTTAGCAAACCCCAGCAAGATGTACTGAAAGATAGGCTAGAGGTGAATGGTAGGAGGTTTGAGCAATTTTACTAACCCAGACAATCAGCAGTAATTGGTAAACTGCCTTCTCCCCTGAGAGCCTGGGGAGCTGTGTGGCTGCCCATTGGTGAGCTGGTGATTGCTTGGAGGGTTTTTATCAACTCTCTTTGCTGCTTTTTGGGTGTATTTCTCCCACGAGCTTTAACAATAATGCCCATGAATCTGAACCTCGTGACTAGTAAATGTTCACTGGCCTTGGCAATAAGTGTTTCAGCTTTGCTTTAGTGTTTGTTTTCTGCCAATGCTGTGGCCTTGATGCCCTGCAGTATCTATCTTGCAGCCTGAGGCCATTATTGGGCAGCACATTGCCATTTCCTCCAGCATTATTTCTTTTAAATAGTTCTTACTGAAAATGAGCCACTTTGAGATGATTACACCATAGTCACATCTTTCTGTGGGAGCCATAAGCAATTTTGTCTGTATGTGTCTAGCTTCAGTCTCCTGTTCTTTGTCCTACGTAAGGCACCTCTACAGGGCCCATCTTTCTCTGGTGCTTGGATACAATTCTTTAACCAGTGATTTTACTTTCCCCCCTGCTCCCTCCCAGCCAAAAATCATCATTTAATTAGATACCATTACATGAAACACATTTCACAAGTGTGAACCTAAGCGTGGTATTTTAACTGAGCACGCAGCTCACAGAAATCCCTGAGTGACCTCCCAGGAGACTGAAATCCAAGGGCAACAGGATCAAGCCCTCACAGTGAAATGGGACGCAGGCTGGTCTATCTTTCTCTGTGGCTCAGTAATGAGGCTTGTTACTTACAGTGCCCTCTTTACTTGCTGATGCTGTTAGCGTTTTTCTTTTCAATTTGGATCTCGGCCCACATTGTGCCCCTCTCACGAGGCACGTGCCATTTTGATTTTAAAATAATAGGAAGAATGCTCTGGTGCTGCTCATTGGTGATACGACTCTCAAACTGTCTACAGATTGCCGAGTAAGTGAACTGTTTTGACAGAGAGAAATATGTGTTGTCAACATTGCTTTACCCATGGTTGAGAAGAAAAATGGAAACTGTACTTCAGCAGGGTTCAGACGTTGATGTGGAATGATCTCCTTGAAACAAATGACTACAGACCATTTTGTTTTCCTTTATGCCTCATTCTTCTCTAATGAAATGCCCAATTAAAAACATAGCTTATGTGCTTAAAAGAAAAAGCTTAGAAAGGATTCTTGGATGGAGCAGTGACAGCACCAATCCTTCACCACAGGAGAAAATCATAGTATCTTTGTGAAGAAACAATATCATGTTGTGAATGCCAGTGGTCTGCATGGCAATTTTAGAGGAGACCGTAAATGAATGGAACCCTTTTAAGATAGAAAGGTTGTGTGTGTGTTTCTGTGTGTGTGTGCATGTGTATGTGTGAGAGAGAGAAAGAGAGAAACATGATTTATTGGTGATCCATCAAATGGCAGACTCTGGCTGGAAACAGAAAATAAAACAGAGTTTCTAGTAGAGTGATACATTTAGGCAACTTGTGAATTTGTCTTTAGGATTAAGTGGAGTATGGAACTGTGCAGCTGTGTGTTGTCTCCTAGCAAAATGAGGTCCCTGTTTCTCTGGCAGGCGTGTTCCTGTTGAGAGCTTATTGGGAGCAAGAACTCAGACAGCTCACGGAGCCCTGCTGACCATTATCTTCACATTCAGGTCTGCGTTGTGGGAGCTGCTCTCTATTTTCTCGCTTAGTGAACACTCTTGGTAAAAGAAAATGTTGACAGCTTTGTGTTTCTTGAGAATCATTAAGGAAACATTTCATCTTGTCAATCTCCTTTCGTATGCTGTGCAGGAAAAGAGAAAGGGAATATTGCTTTGGAGAATAGCCTTGACTTTCAACATGCATTTAACAATCAATATTTTCTTGAGTACCTACTATGTGCTAGAGTATTTGCTGGTCAGTACCAGTCAGACAAAGATGAATGTAGTTAAGTCCCTGTCCTTAGAGAGCTTAGTATATTTTCATTTTACAATCCATTGCCTCGTTAGAAAAGCTATAAAAGGGATACAGATAAAGTAATAAGGGAATTTGTATCATTTGAACTTCTTCACGTGGCTCACTCCATGGGTTCTGGAACTAGGCAGATCTGAGTTTGAACACTATTGCCCATGACATTTGCTGGCACAATGTATTTTAAGCTACATCTCCATTTCTCTCAATTTTTAAATGAGGTTAATGACACCTAACTTGCAGGGCTGTTGGGAATGAGTAAATGAGATACTGTGTATACAATGTAAGGCAGTGCCTGGTACCATGGTAAAAAAAAAAAAAATCATCCAAGTGTGGTGGTGTGCACCTGTAGTCCCAGGTACTTGAGGCTGGGACAGGAGGATTGCTTGAGCCTGGGAGCAGAGGTTGCAGTGAGCCGAGATCACAACACTGCACTCCAGCCTAGGTGACAGAGGGAAACCCTGTCAAAAAAAAAAAAAAAAAGATGGCTTCTTCAGCTGTGTTGTAGCTCTGGCATGTAAAGAAATTTAACACATGGGAGTGACCATATAATTGTGAAGATTTTTTTTTTTAACTAATTTTTCAAAATTTACATGCAAGTGATTCTTGATTTCTTTAAAGAATGATAATACAGGAGAGGTGTTAGTTAGAGGCTACCCACCAATATTTTGGCCTTTCTCTTTCCAGGAACCTGGCATGGTCACATTTCTCTAACCCCTTGGAAGTTGAGTATGCCATGCGACTTTATTTAGCTAATGGAAATTGAGCAGAAGTGACTTGTGTCGTTTCCAGGAGAAAGCTTTAAAATATTCCACTTGTACTGCCACCACTGTTATGGAAGCAAATTTTGAGATGGGGCTTGTGTCAGCCTAGGCCCATGAGATATCACAAAGAATAGAGTCCCCGTGGTAATCCATGTGAAAAATATAGGAGGGGTGAGAAATGGATTTTTTATTTTGCATTGTACCACTGAGATTTTGCAGTCCTTTGTTCATGGTCTGCCTAGACTAACATAGGAGATTGCACACCTATTGCAACAATTCTGTCTTTGCTTAAAACATTTAAGGATTCTTCAGGTGGTATTGTTGTCAGGGGCAGTATCTGACAACCACGCTCTCATTATAAAGCCATACTTGCTTTCTGCCCTATAGTAGTATTGGCAGGCTTGACCCTCTGTTTTATTCATTAGATTTGACTCTGTATCTGGTGAAAAGAATAGATTGACTATCATTGAGCCTATAGGGATAAAAATATCCTTCAGAAACAGTGGTATACAGAGGCTGGGGAGTGGGGGATATGGAGGCAGTTTACCCAGGGTACAGGCAATAAAAAGGTATATTGTCTATAGAAATGTTTAAAAAAATAGAACTCATTAAGATACAGTGTCTTTTGTATTACCATCACAAGTCTATAATTCTAAACAATTTTAGGGACAAAATACTCTTCCCTTCCCCACTCCTGTTTCCCCTGCTCCTTGCACAACTACTCAGAAAGCAGTTACAATGAGGAGATTTCAAAACTTTTGAACAACAGAACTGTGAATTAGAATGTGTTGCCTTATTATGGTGAGTGTTTTGAAATAGATAACTTTCATTTGAAATATTTATTTAAAAGAAAAAAGAAAAATTATTCTATTTTAGGGTTGTTCTTGGTACATTAATTTGGATGTTGGCTTATGAATTTATAGCTAGTCATTTGAATGTTTATGTAAATCTTTCTCTCTAAATTATAATATCCATGAGGGCAGCGCTGGGCCTCATTCATCCCTAGGTGTCCATGGGGTCTGGCCAATACTGTAGTCCTGTACACATAATTGAGCCCATATATATATATATATATACACATACAAACACACACACACACATACACATATACAAACACATATATGTACACATATATGCACATATACACACACACACACACACACACACACATACACACATATATATAGACTCAAACTAGGCTAGCAGTGAATACTTTACTTGTGCTGTTTTTTTCAGTCATGTGTATGAGAAACAGGGCAGTAACTCTGGCCCACTTCTTTGACAGGTCCTCCTGTCGTTAATGCTGAGAAATTCCAGGAGCCTACTATTTGGAGAGAGAAATGTGTTCCAGCTGCTGGTGCTAACAAAGATCTGAGATTATACACACATGACCTGTCACCTACACCCACCCCATTGGGAGGATCTGCCTCTCCATGCGTCCACACACGCCTTGACTTGCTCTTCAGCGAATATCACTTTTCCTTTCATGTTCTTTCCACACACTGTTATCTGTATGAAATGAAGACCAAAAAAAGATGGGAAGAAGGAGAAGAAAAATTTTGATTTATCTCAGAAACAATACTCTTAAGTAAGAGTCCTAATTGCAGGTAGAATTTTGGTGGAAATCAGCAGAGGGATAGGGGCTGAGGAAACAATTAGAATGTTGCCTATTGCTCCAGGCTGGGGTGGGAGTTGGAAATATGAAGGCAATTTGTCCAGGCTGCAGGCAATAAGAAGATATATTGACTATAGAAATGTAAATGAATATAACACTTATAAAGATTATATAGTTGGGATTGGCCCACAATAGTTGATAATCTTGGGAAGTCCTTGGAGACCAGGTCATGGTGAACTTGGCCTTAGGGAAACAATTATCCTCTTGAATTCTGATTGTTTTATGGATCAGATATGACAGTGAGAAGTGTGTAAGGGGATGCTTAGGCCAGAAGGAGTTGTAACCATTTTGAATGCCCACTTTAATGTTTCCTAGGTGAAGTCCTAAGATTTGAAGGGAGCATGCACGGCCTCTGGCCTGTATGGAGTCCATCCCATCTTCCAGGGGACCTTGTAGATGGAGATTAAACTTAGGTAGGCCATCTTGTGAATTGGAGCCAGTGTCCAGTGATGGACAGGTGTCATTTGGATCTTCAGATATAGCCCAAGTTCTGGGACCATGAGAAGCCAAACAACCCAGGAATTTTCCTTTGTGCTTTTTCCCAGAAAAGTGTAGAGTTATTTTGAGCTCCTGGGGTAAGATGGTAGAATGCAGAGAAACTACAAAATATCTACATTTCTCTTTTGCAAGCTCTGTATATCTGGATTTGACAGTAAGAACTTGGTTGACTGATAAGTAAGTGCTTTTGCACTCACAGACTTGACATGAGATTCGAATGAAAGTGGGACACAAATGTCTGGTTTTGCTTTGACTCCCTGAAGAATTCCCAGACTTTACAAATATCCTTTCTGGAAAGAACAACTGAGTGAGAAGCCCTAAAGTGATACTGAATAAAGCAAATATGTCTCACAGAATATCTGATATATATATATATATATATATATATATATATATATATATATATGTATATATATTTTATTGCACTTTAGGTTCTGGGTACATGTGCAGAACATGCAGGATTGTTGCATAGATATATACATGGCAATGTGGTTTGCTGCCTTCATCCCCCTGTCACCTATATCTGGCATTTCTCCCCATGTTATCCCTCCTCAATCTCCCTACCCCCCGCTGTCCCTTCCCTATCCCCCACAACAGACCCCAGTGTGTGGTGCTCCCCTCCCTGTGTCCATATGTTCTCATTTTCCAGCACCCACCTATGAGTGAGAGCATGCGGTGTTTGATTTTCTGTTCTTGTGTCAGTTTGCTGAGAATGATGGTTTCCAGATTCATCCATGTCCCTACAAAGGACACAAGTCATCGTTTTTTATGGCTGCACCATATTCCATGGTGTATATGTGCCACATTTTCCCTGTCCAGTCTATCATCAATGGCCATTTGGGTTGGTTCCAGGTCTTTGCTATTGTAAACAGTGACGCAATGAACATATGTGTGCATGTATCTTTATAATAGAATGATTTATAATCCTTTGGGTATATACTCAGTAATGGGATTGCCAGGTCAAATGGTATTTCTGTTTTTAGATCCTTGAGGAATCGCCACACTGTCTTCCACAGTGGTTGAACTAATTTGCACTCCCACCAACAGTGTGAAAGTGTTTCTGTTTCTCCACATCCTCTCCAGTATGTGTTATCTCCAGATTTTTTAATGATCGCCATTCTAACTGGCATGAGATGGTATCTCAATGTGGTTTTGATTTGCATTTCTCTAATGACCAGTGATGATGAGCATTTTTTTTAATGTTTGTTGGCTTCATATATACCTTCTTTTGAAAAGTGTCTGTTCATGTCATTTGCCCACTTTTGAATGGATTTGTTTGATTTTTCTTTTAAATCTGTTTTAGTTCTTTGCAGATTAGAGATATTAGCCCTTTGTCAGATGGGTAGATTACAAAAATTTTTTCCCATTCTGTTGGTTGCTGGTTCACTCTAATGATTGTTTC